>JAOBRD020960218.1:0-12143 GCA_027575215.2 Hydrozoanthus sils
GGAGATCAAGGCCTGGAAGGTTGATAGGGAGGTCAAGGCCTGGAAGGTTGATAGGGAGGTCAAGGCCTGGAAGGTTGATAGGGAGATCAAGACCTGGAAGGTTGATAGGGAGGTCAAGGCCTGGAAGGTTGATAGGGAGGTCAAGGCCTGGAAGGTTGATAGGCAGGTCAAGGCCTTATTCAAGGCATAATATTGCTCCGCTCGCGTAGGACTAGGGCGGGCGGAAGCTCAGCCATAACAGAGATAATAACTATTTTAATATATGTCTACATTGGTTTCAAAATAAAATGGTTGTCATTGCTACAAACTATATGTGTAGGTGAGTTTTTATTCCGCTTCTATATTCTTTTTGCATTTGTTTTTTGTTCTTCCTTGCTTGCTTGCATCATTTTGCTATTAATCCATCAAATCATTAAGGGCTTGTCCTAAAATTGATTGAACGTCCACTGTTGTCTTGGCCTTTTTTATACGTATATTAAACTTTCTAGTACAATGTTTGATTACATATGTCACCTCGGACACTGACTCCGACTTAGACACAGACCTGAACATAGACTGACTATCTCAAACTTGATGATATATTAATAGTTACATTGATTCAACTACAAAACATACTGATTCAATTCTTTAAATAAATGGAAGCGTTTCCACTATATATTTTAAAGCCTTTTTTCTTAACGTCCATTGGCTACCACTGGAGTCCCCTCCCTTCTTAATGTCGAGCGTTAAGCGGTGCCGGATCAAGTTTAAGTTGTCCGGTACGAATTCTTTTTTTTTCATCAGGGTCGGATGTTTTGTCTCTTGCTTTTCTTACAACAAAGTTTATTCTCCATCAAATCTTCGCACCGCTTCGGCAGAAGCAGCAACAGAAACCCAACGACAATCATTACAGACGCAATAATCTTAAAACGCCCAAACCTTTGCCCTCTAAACACTGCATCAGCACCGGCATTTATAGGAATTCCCAACACAGTTCCAAGAGAAATGAACAAAGGGTAGGTGAACGCCACACCAAAATTGATGAGGAAATTGAAGACTAGGCCCAGACCTCCATTGCCGGCAAGATAATCCCACGGTATCGTATCCCATGACATGTGCTCGTACTTTGTATAATGTAGAATTAAAATAAGCGGCCACAAGAACAATGAGTTAAGTAATCCCAAAAAGGTGAGGAACAAGGATACTTGTGGGCCAGATGCATTGCCAACGAGCTTCTTGAAAAGAACCTAAAAATAGAGGGAAAAGTTGAAAGTCTCGCGGGGGTCATGAAACTCCTCTTTGTTAAAATAATATAAAATTCTAAAGTGATTCCATTTATTCATATTCCTACAATGTAACGTAACCACGGGCCGACTTTTGCTACGTTGCATGGTGACGGGCCGTCAACATTTAGTGCTACCATATGACAGTTCAGAACATTTGCAAATGTAGCACGGGCCCACTTTTTGCCATGTCATACTAGAATTTTAATTGAGGGTCTTCATTTTCGTGATTACGAAAAGCAAGATTTGACAATATTTCGATAGAGAACGTTCATCCACCTACATGAAGTAACTGCCTGGTTGACCTGTTTTACTAACCGCTGTTAAACGTGTTGATCCTTGCAGAGGGCCTCGTTCTCGTATTAACACCTATAGTGTACGTAGAAAGCATTGGACGAAATTTGGAAGCGCGGGAAACGGAGGGCAAGCAATAAATGGAGTACTCGCCCCATTTCCCACCGCGCGCCCAAAATTTTGTAAAACACTCGCTTGGCAGGCTATATGCAGCTTTATCTCGTCCTCTGCTCAAATGTCGTTTTTCGTGTTCAATTGTAATTTGACGACACATTTTTTTTTATCAAAACTAATTTTAATAGATATAAATTCGCCGTTGTAGGGATTGGTGTTAAAGCGTCCCGCCCATCTCTGTTACACACTAATTTCTAAATATGTAATCCATCTATTTGAGGAATAAAAGGCATTTCCCGTGTCTATGTACTTTTTTTTAAAGACGAGGGATGTATTTGGAGAACTGATAAAGAACTTGAAAGTTACGAGCCGTCCAAAGACACAGGAAATGTGTTTTAATGCATTTATGAAATAATCAACTGCCAAAAGCGTGTCTATGTGATGATTTTTTCACCACTCTACCAATCAGCGCGCGAGGTTCACTGGTGTTATTCTATAACGCTGTTTTAGAAACATTACACTTTTTGTTGAGTGAAAGCCAAGGTATATAACAAAAGCCCTTAATCCTTTCCTTCACTGCTTCAATTGTTACACTACAGTGAAACCTCGATTTAATGAACCTCTATTTAACGAAGTCCTCGATATAAGGAAGGATATTTTTCAGCCCGGCCAAAGTTACAGTAAAATGTATGGAACAGAACCTCGATATAACAAACCTCGATTTAACGAATAAATGTCGAAACGCGATAAAAGACGGAAGCAAAACAGAATATTTTTTTAGCTTTTCAATCAACAACTGGTTGAATGATACAAAAGTACTGTCAATACCATTAACTTTGTTCACAACTGAAATCGTTTAATGTGGTCATGAGATACACTGTTACAAAACAATGAACACTGTTCTACTGTACATATAAATACTGAACCTCGATATAACGTACTGTTTGGCTATTTTTATGCGAATTCGTTATATCGAGGTTTTCGATATAACGAACTCTCAATACAACGAACAAAATTGTCCGGTGCCCTGGCACTTCGTTAAATCGAGCTTTCACTGATTACGTATCAAATATGTTACACTTTTACGTATCACTCCTTCAACTGTTACACTATTACGTATCAAATATGAAGTGTTTCCTTCACTGCTTCAATTGTTACACTATTACGTATCAAATATGAAGTTTTTCCTAAATATCTCTAACGGCTCTACGAGTATTATCTCTCTTTTAAGATTTTTTTTCATCAAGTAGATGTCTAGCTATGTCACACGTACCTTGTACATAGCGGCAGAGAACGCTGCAGTGACCGAATAGAGAACACCAACAGCACTTGGTCCAGTAAAACCTTCAACCGATGCCATCAACACGATTCCACCAATAGACAGGGCAACAGCAAAGAACTAAAACCATTCGAACTTCTGCTCAGAAGTTTGATATTAAATATTAGAGACCTTATAAGCAACGAGAACGGTGCAACGCCGACGGCAACGGCAGAAAACAACAGTGAATACAATAGCTGCACGTTGAATGCACCGCCACGGCTGTCCTGCACCTGCATGGCGACGTCTTGACAGCGTGAAAAGCTCAATTTTGAAGTTTTTATGACTACGAGATCATTTTGTCAATCTTCATTTACCTTAAAGAAGAACACTTTATTCTATTTTCTGTTCACAAAACTTAACTGGTACAAAAGAGAAACTAAACTAGCCATGCGTATACAATCAAAAGGAGCAAGCAAGAAGTACCGTCTTCGTTGCTTTAGAGGTCTCTATTAACAAACATGTTATTTCTGTGGTTCTGGTCACCCAACTAACCCCAACTTTTCATGATCATCAAGCACAAAACTGCTTACCATATCACTAAAATTAAAACGTTTGTCTTCCTATAGCGCTATGCACTAGTTATGTCATGAATCAGAAAAACAAACCAGCTATCGTAAAATCGAGAGGCGGCTGATGCAATGTTTTAAACCGACAATGTTACCGCTGACGCTTTTCCGTTTCCGGTTTAATTGTTTGGCTTGGCCGCCTGGCATCCTTTTGACACACTTCGTTGATTTTCGCGCCACACACGCTTAAGATGGCGGCTGGCAAACATTTTCTTGACCTTCCCGATTTGTTAAACTGTTTCTATATATGAAGATTTGTAAAGAAGTAAAGAAAACGTTTCAAGAACTAACCAGTCATTTGATGGTTGTGTGTGTGCCATAATAGCTACGGGGAGAACGACAGCGATAAGTCAATTCTCGTACTACTGTTTGTGGTATCAAGGAAGCCAGTGATGTATCCATTAGCATGGGGGTTGTACCAGTATGGCTCAGTCATGAAGACGATCCTTCGCACAAGATTAGAGTTTATGCCCTTCTTGACAATGGTAGTGCAGGAACATTTGTTACAGAATAATGTTTGAAAATGCTCAACATTAAAGGCAGTGGAACAAAATTAATCCTTACTATTATGCAAAGAGCTCAAGAAGTTCATACCCAGGCTGTAGGACTGGTAGCAACACACTTCAAGGAAGATGTGAGTCAAAATCTGCCTCGAGCTTATGCGAGACAACACATCCCAGCAGATCGCAGTAAGATACCAAGACCAGAGGTGGCATTGAAATGGCCTCACCTACAAAACTTGGAAGATCAGATACCACCATATATGGAGAACGTGGAGATTGGGCTTCTCCTTGGTCTAAATTGTCCCAGTGTTCTTCGACCTCAGGATGTCATTTATGGTGAAGATAATGTTCCGTATGCCATGCATTTACTTCTTTGATGCTATATCAATGGCCCTGTTTCCTGTAGTGAAGAAACCAATGTGCGATGCAACCGATTCCAGACTGCTACCCATAGTAATGAGTGCGCCAATGGCTACTTGGTATAGGGGAGAAATCTGAAGGAGTGCGTAACCCCAAAGTTAGTTCAACGCATATCTGAACTTGACTTCTCAGAGAAGGAGAATGGTGTAGCCCTTTCCAGAGAAGATCAGAAATGCCTAAAAATTGCCCAGGAGGGAATTCACCAACATGAGGACTCTCACTATGAGCTGCCACTTCCGTTAAAGCAAGAAAACATCTATCTGCCCAATAACCGTATCCAAGCAGTGGAAAGGCTGAAGAGTTTATAGAAAAGATTCTTAGCAGACAGCAAGTACCGCAGTGATTATGAAGCTTTTATATCAGAAATTATATCCAAAGGTTATGAACAGAAGGTAGATCCAAAGAAGCTTATCGCTCAGGAAGGCAGAGTTTGGTATATCCCTCATCATGGCATTTACCACCCAAAGAAACCTGACAAAATTAAAGCGGTATTCGACTGTTCAGCCCCCAGTTGTTGCAGGGACAAGACTTGACTAATGGACTAGTTGGCGTGCTCACCAGGTTCTGGGAAGAGAATTTCGCGTTCATGGCCGATATCGAGAAGATATTCTACCAAGTTAAGGTGAAGGAAGCTGATCAGGATTTCTTGCGTTTTCTGTGGTGGCCAAATGCGGACGTAGAGAAAGAACCAGACGATGACGGTGCACCTCTTTGAAGCAGTTTCGAGCCTCGGGTGCGCAAATTTGCACTAAAACTCGCTGCAGATGATGGAGAAAAGGATTTTGGGCCGAGTGCAGCCAACACAGTCAGGAAAGAAATAGAAACGGTTTAAGCAATAACAACAACGCTGCAAAATCAAGAAATTTAAATATTTGTGTTCTCCGGGAACGCCCCAATTATAGCTTTCCAAGCTTCTATATGGCCAACGCAAGATCAGTCACGAAAAAGCTGGACGAGCTGACTGCTCAGTTGCTAACGTTTCATATGGATATCGCCATTATCACAGAGTCCTGGTTGCATGACCATATCAATGGCGACCTTCTTAGCATCCCCGGCTACAACCTCGTAAGAAGGGACCACCGCGATCGTAAGGGAGGAGGAGTGTGCACGTTTGTGTCCTCAAAAGTCCCCTTTAAACGAAGGCCTGATCTGGAGTCCTTTGAACACGAATGTATGTGGTTATGGTTACGCCCTTATCGTCTGTCCCGCCCGCTGTCCGGTATTATATGTGGGGTGGTATATCTTCCTGAGACCCCTGCACAGGTGCAGAGAGATCGCACAGCATACATCATAGAAAACACTAGACTCCGTTAGAGCTGCTTACCCTGACTGCGGTGTGGTGCTTTTAGGCGACTTTAATACCCAAGACATTACAGACATCTTAGCTAATCACAATCTAAATCAGGTAGTCCAGAATCCTACCCGGGGAAACAATATATTGGACCTTATTCTGACCAATTTGAATGAACACTACAGCGAACCAGCTGTCAGTGCGCACCTTGGGTCCTCGGACCACGCCTCTGTCCGTTGGAGCCCGCTTTTATCAAATCAGCTTAGTTCACATCGCGATAAGAAAAAAAAGTTCTACAGTCTATCAACAATAAGGACCCTTGGAAGGTGAGCGTGCGTGCACCGCTGGTTTAGTGATGTTGAAATGGGCGAACACTCACCATCAGTCGACTCTCACTGATTCATTCATCAAGGATTTGTCTTCCGCCGTTGATGTCCCCTTCCCTTCCAAATGTGTGAAGATCCAATCGACGGACAAGCCATGGATATCGCCGGAGATCAAAGCCCTCATACTAGAGCGCCAATGTGCCTATCTTAATGGCCCTGAGGAGAAATGGCGCCGCCTTAGAAACAAGGTGAGGGAGGCTATCATCCGTTGGAAACGCGAATTCTACAAAAACAAGGTTAGTCATCTCAAGAGTGCAGAACCGAGGAAATGGTGGAGCATGGTGAACAAGCTTGCGGGAAAGGCCAGCAGTCCCAGTGAACACGTGGACGGTAGAATTATCTCTGGCGAGAGTCTTGTGACGTGTCTAAAAGAGTTTTTTGTATCTCTGATATCTGACATTAAGCCGCTTGACACCAGTGTTCTGCCCTGTTACTTGTCATCCTCTCAGCCACCCGTATTTCAAACACACGAGGTCTGCAAAAAGCTGCTTGCCATAAGCGCTTTTAAGTCCACGGGGCCAGATGGAATACCGACCCGTATCTGGAAAGAATACGCATTTGAACTCGCTGAGCCCATCACTTTAATTTTCAACACCTCTATTTCATCAGGTACCTTTCCTACCGCATGGAAAGACTCCAACATCACCCCGATGCCTAAGGTCACGCCAATAAACGGTAGGGACGACTTAAGACCTATCTCCCTAACAGCAGTCGTCTCTAAAGTATTAGAGGATTTTCTAGTTGAATGGCTAATAGAAGACGTTAAGCATATTATTGATCCTAGCCAATTAATTTGGCTGCCTCAAAGGAACCTCCACCATCTATTGCCTATTGGACATGATACACAACTGGCTATCCTCCATCGATGAACCAGCCAAGTTTTTAAGAGTCTGCTTCCTGGATTTCAGCAAGTCCTTCGATCATATTGACCACACCATCTTGGTCAACAAACTCAACCATCTCGGGGTTCGAGGTTTCATAATCAAGTGGATTTGTAGTTCTTCTCTGATCGACACCAAGCCGTCAAGATAAAGAACATTGTATCCCCGTGGCTGCCTGTCCACGCTGGGGTCCCACAGGGAACCAAACTTGGCCCAACCCTAGTCCTCCTTATGATTAACGATCTTGCGACTGGATCCCCACTGCTATCGAGTCATTGGAAATATGTAGATGACCTAACAATATTTGAGGTCATCCCGTCAAGCGGCACATCATCCCTACAGAAGGACCTTGACGTCATCCCACAGTGGTCGTCGCGTAACAACATGAATCTTAACCCAAAAAATGCAAGGAACTGGTGATATGCCCGCTAAGAAAACACCCAAGTTTCGTACCATTGCGCGTCAACGAACTTCCCCTAGAATGCGTCTCCACGCACAAAGTCCTTGGAGTTACCATCTGCGACATCCTTAAAGGGAATAATCACGTGCGTGAGATCGTTTCGAAAGCATCTAAACGCCTCTACATACTAAGAGTACTGAAGCGAGCTGGAATTCCTTCGGCGGACCTCATAAAGATCTACTACGCCTTGGTTCGCTCCGTACTCGAATACGCATGTCAGAAGTGAAGAAGATTAAAGCTCGTACCACACGCATGCAAGAACAAACCGATATGTTGGATCGGCTATCAAAATTCTCTAACTGGCGGATGTTAAAAGCAGCAATTTCAAGGTGTTTGAAACTTAAACAGTGGTTGCGAGATAGAGCTAAGAGGATGACGCAGGAACCAGTCCCCACTATCACTGTTAAGGACTTGGAGCAGGCAGAAACTGCTGTAGTTAAATCAGTACAGACCAATGCTTTCAGTGCTGAGAAAGGTCTTCAAGCTACTGAGCATGCGGTGAATGAGCTACGGCAGCTGGATAAAAAGAAGGCTTCCTTGAAGAAGTCCAGTGCTCTCCATTCATTACATCCATTCCTAGATGAGGATGGCGTAGTCAGAGTTGGCGGACAGATAAAGAGAGCAGATATGTGTGATGGACTCGAGTTCCCAGTTATCCTGCCAAGGGCCAGCCATGTGACACAGCTGATCATCAGACACTATCATGAGAAGACCCAACACAGTGGACGCGGTATAACCCTGAACGAACTGAGCTACAGAGCCTACTGGATTATTGGTGGAAACGTGGCAGTCAGACAGTATATCTCAAGATGTGTAAGATGTCGCTATCTAAGAGGCAAAGCCAGAGAGCATAAGATGGCTAATCTTCCAGCGTCACGCTTGCAGCCTGCACCACCGTTCACATATTTCGGTGTAGACTACTTTGACCCATGGTATCTAAAACAAGGCAAGTCGGAAGTTAAGCGTAACGGAGACTTATTCACGTGTATGGCAAGTCGAGCCATCCATATTGAAGTGGCCAACTCACTAGATGCCGATTCCTTCATCCAAGCAGTGCGACGGTTCATCTGCAGGCGTTGACCCGTGAAAGAGCTGCACAGTGACCCAGGTACCAACTTTGTTGGCACTCGGGACGAGTTGAAGAAAGCACTCGAAGAAATGGATGCTGGCAAAATTAAAGAACATCTCCGAAAAAAAGATGTTGAGTGGGTTATGAACCCAGCTAAAGCAAATAACTTTGGAGGCGTATGGGAAAGACAGATTCGCTCTGTCCGCAACATTATGTTGGCACTGTTGAGAGAGCATGGACAGAGACTCGATGATGAGTCATTGCGTACGTTAAAGTATGAAGCAGAAGCTGTAATGAACAGTCGTAAATTGACAGTAGACTCGTTAAGTGACCCGCACTGGTCTCCATTGCCGCTCTCCCCCAGTACCCTGTTGACGGGCAAATCAAGGCTTGTATTGCCATCATCTGGCATATTTCAAGACAAGGATGTGTATTGCCGACGACGATGGCCGACGACGATAGCTATCCATGTTTAGGATACTTTTTCCTTTAATTAAATGGCTCTTCTAGTAATCATATGCTTGCAAATGAATTAAATTTCATCATAGAACAAAGAGAAAATTGTTTCATATAAAGCCAATCAAAGACTGAACATGTAAATTAAGCTAACTGAAAGCTATTAACATGCATGTGTACAATATATATAAGCCCATCTAATTACCAAATAACCCGAACTTTTTGTTTTTCTTCTTTCTGTCTGCTTAATCCCATGACAACAATGCAATACTAACAATAGCAGCTTTTATTTCAAACTGAACTCCACAAACACTATTGCTCAGTAATTTGGAATTACCTGTTAAATGTTTAAACCCAGCTTAAACTCACCCTAAGAAACGAGATCTGCTCATCCAGCAGCAACCATGACAACACATACACAAATGCACTGCAGGATGAAAACATGGCTGTGACATCTGCAGCATCAATTTTCCCAAGAGCTGTAATGTATGAGTAGTTTGCTATTATCCAGAGCAAACAAAATTGTCCTGAATATTTTACAAAAGTCTTGCAGTTCAGTCCCTCACTGCCAAACACTGTCTCACTGTCCCTGCATAGAGCAAGAAAATTGAAAGCACAGGATTGCGATTATTCAAGAATCAACACCAGCAATGACTTCAGTTTAATTACTAGTTCATCTTTTAATGGTGCAATGACCTGGCATGTTAAGCTATGCTATAAAAAGGTGTGGTAAGTGGCTCCAAGGGATTGGGAACTAGTTCAGTTCTCCCCCATATATAATAGGTATACAGGTAATAAGTTTGATTTTCAAATTCTTGCAACCTAGGATCAATATAACATAATACACTTGCCATGGGCCTGAGATAGAACATCTTATTTTGGTTGGTCCCCGGGGGGGGGGGGGGGTTAGGGTATACTTCCTATGTTAGAGTGGTAGGTATGACCGTATTTTTTAGGGGTTAAAATAGACAGTCTGGCACTTCTTTTAGGGTTTGGTAACCTTTGTTAAATAAAGGGCCTAGGGAGGAAAAGTGCAAAGCTATTAGACTGCTTGCTGTCCCTTAATTTAAAAGAAAACTAAGTCCTATGGCAACTCCATTATGGTACAAGTGTGCGCAACATTCAGTGCCACAAAAAGAGACTTGCGTCAATCCGATAGCTATCCATTTTAAACTGTCATTTTCATTTTTTTTGGGGGGGGGGTTAATTTTTGGACCGAAAGGTATTTTTTAGGGTGGAAAATTTTCATGCCTTTGTTTTTTTTTATATATGGTAAATTTTGGGGACTTTTTCTGATGGCCATCCAGCTTTTCACCCTAGTGTACCTATTCCCCTCCCCCCCCATCTCCGCCTCCACTTCCAGGGTTGGGTTATGATATCATCTTACACTTTGGTCTGGAGTGTTGTACGGTTTTTGGCAGGGCATCATTTCAAACATTCATAGGTCTGGGATAAGGTTAGCTATAGGGTGATCAATTAATCCCTACCCTCCAGCTTACATAAATAGATCTAGAGTATCTCCAGGGAGTACAGTATCATATCATGCATGTGGTAAACACTCATGTACCACTGTTATATAAGGCATACAATGCAAGGTAAATTTAATTTTAATTACTGTGTATGTTGTATATGTAATGTTGAAATTACGTATACATAAATACCTGTAAAACTGAAGAAATGGCATTCTCTTTGCAAAGAGACTAAGAAGGTAGTAGACTGGAAAAACTGCGGTCATCCAGCATGTCGAGAACCAGGTGATAAAAAACGGAGCATTAAAGGTTGGGGAGTAGGTGCTTTTTGCAAACTGTGTGGAACTCACCCATGACAAGGCTATTCCAATAACAATCAAAGCACCAAATATGGTCTTCTTCCCAGTCATTGACGATCTCTTAGAATTATCATCTCCTGAAGTTTGAATGACCTTTATATGAACTTAAAAATTACTAACAACATTAAAAAGACTGATAAATCCATATCCTTAGATGTTAAATTATTTAATCAGGCTATAAATGTTTATACAACTTTAACTTGACAAAACTCTTAAATACATTTCTGTTCTATACTAACAAAAGGCACTGTAATGACAACAAAATTGTCTGTGTATCTTTGGTATTGAAATCTATTAATAAATTAAACTGACACAAATTGTACCACAACTAACAACTCTTTTAAACTGAAGAAATGCTGAATAGTAAGTACAACTTAGAAAACTTGAAACATGTGTATGTTTAATTAATATAAAGCTATACCTAGCTAGCACAAACTTTTCTGCAAATAACTTGCAGTCAAATTCATGGTCATATATTGCAACAACTTATTCATTCAGGCCCATCAAAGAAGGTGTGCTTAAAAGTAAAGTGAGGGGGGAATGACTTAGGAAGGGGAATTACAAAAGAGAGGAGACCAACTAATTAATAAAGAGGGGGATGTACTAGAAAGGAAGGAATTACTAGAGAGAGGAATTACTGGATTTAAGGGAAGGAAAGTGGCTAGCTAGAGAGAGGGGGCATACTAGAGCACAAAGGGGTACAGATGAACTAGAGAGGAATTACTAGATAGATTGAAGGGGAATGATTAGAGAAAGAAAGAATTACTAAAGTGAGCAAGATGCTTACTGACATGTATGCTTGAGAGAGAAGCATCAGACAGAGGGGGGTTTACACAAGAGCTCTTTGGGGGGACAGTTACTTTAGGAGGGGTCTGGAGGGGGGTTTACTTGAGCGCTTTAGAGAGGGGGCTAATCTAATGAAATCTAGAGGAGCCGGGGATTATTTGAGAGCTCTAGAAGGGGGTTTACATGAGAGAACTAGAGGGGGGAGGTTACTTGAGAGATCTAGGGGGAGGGGTTACTTTAGAACTCTAGTAGGGGTTTTTACTTGAGAGCTTTAGAGGGAGGGTTACATGATGGGTCTAGAGGGGGGGGTTACTTGAGAGATCTAGAGAGAGGGGTTTACTTGAGAGATCTAGAGAGAGGGGTTTGCTTGAGAATTCTATGGGGGATTTAGTTGAGAGTTCTAGAAGGGGTTTACTTGAGAGCTCTAGAGCCCTAAAGGGGGTTTACTTGAGAGCTCTAGGGGGGGAGTTACTGAAAAGATCTAGAAGGGGGTTTACTTGGGAACT
>JAOBRD020960326.1:0-12141 GCA_027575215.2 Hydrozoanthus sils
TCTGGCCCCCCCCCCCCCCCCCCCCCAGCCACAGTATTGGGGGAAGGGAGGCAGTGCCACTCGAACCCCCGGTTCCGCTGCCCATGTAATGTTGTCTTCAAGTCACTTTTGAAATCAAATTCTATTTCGAAGAAGATGGCGTCTCTTTTCAGTTATTTTTCGCATATTGGAGATTTTCATTACATCTTTAAAGAGGAGTTTAGTTTTGTTTTTTTTTCTGTTGTGTCGTTAATTACCAACGTGAACAAGTTGAACTTGTACAAACATGCGCACATTGTCGCAACCTTCACCTTTGTTAACACTTCAGTGGAACCCCGATATAACGAAGTGCGAAGAGACCGGGTGATTTACTTCGCGTGATCGGGGTTTCGTTGTAAGCATAACCCCGATATAACGAAGTACGAAGAGACCGGGTGGTTTACTTCGCGTGATCGGGGTTTCGTTGTAAGCATAATCCCGATATAACGAAGTACGAAGAGACCGGGTGGTTTACTTCGCGTGATCGGGGTTTCGTTGTAAGCATAACTGCGATATAACGTAGTTTGTTGAATAACAACAAAAATTTCGATATATCGGTTTTGCGAAAAGAAAGCACGAGCAGAGACAATGCAAATTCAAGGGTAAGTGTCATTTAAATTACCTGCGTGACTAGCTAGCCACAGTCCAAAACAGAACTGCCCTGGAATCAGTTCAAGTCTTTACATTGGGGCTACAATATAGATTGCATTTGTATGTCTCTACATTTAGGTTAAACGATGTTGCCGGCGGGCATTAAGGTGATGTTACACGAGGCAATTTCTTGTGCAACTTGTATCGCACCGGCGTTGCGACACAAGTTGCACGAGCCATTGCAGTGTGTAACACCCCCTGCAATGGCTAAAGTTGTTGCGAGACAAGTTGCAGCAGAAGTAGAATCCGGTTCTACTTTTCGCAACGATTGCAGCTACTTTCCTCAAGTTGCTGGAGCTATTGCACCGTGTAACACCTCTTCTACAACTTGTCTCGCAACGCCATAGACAATGTTTAGCTGCGGTTTAGCAATTGCTCAATTACCCAACCTCAGAATGTTCTTAGCGTGCTCGTAGATTTTTTATGAATTATTTCAAGAAAGAGTGTAAAAGTGTAATTGAGAAATGGAGTTATATTTTCTTACATGATAAAAAATCATGCATACCAGTAATGCTGGTTGGTCAGATACGGTAGCTCTGAGTTTTATATAATTGATTAAAGAAACTCATCCACTTCTTGTGCGCGCTATATGATTTCCTTTCTTATTTTCCTACATTACCAATGCAAATTGAAAAGAGGGGCGACAAAACTCTTTATCAATAAAACTTAAGGTATATAGTTTTTAAAAAAACTATTGAATGCGTCGGCGAGTAATATAAACCTGAGATGCTCAGACGAAGGGCTAACGGTCGACACGTCAGTTTTTCCCATCATCTCACGGCGACGATAATTTATTTATCATATAATACTTCTAGTCTTTACCAATAAAACTGTTTAAATAACAGTTTGAAAGAGACAGTAAAAGTTTATAGCAGACGGAATTACCGTGTTAACGTTATTCATGCTGTTGAACCACACTGCGTTGCTTATCTATCATAAACAATTACTGTAGAACAAGAATGAATAACTGAAGTGTGTTGCCCGTCATTCAGGTATCGCGCTTAGGAGCCATAACAAGTCTTGTAACAAACAAAGCGAACCATATCTGTGGGCGTATCTATTCTTGGTTTTCATATGACGTCACCAAAATGTTAACTTTGAAACTATGAATGTTTTTAGTATCGTTTCAGGCTCCCTTTGACTGGTCTTCATGCCCTATTTCATCGATTTGCTTTACTTTGTTGTTGAGATATCGGTGAAGCGATTTGAGTTACGCAACGGTGAGTCACGTATTTAATTTGAGGAGTCAAACTAGTGCAATATTTTGGGCAATTTTGCTCTTTCCGCCTTCTGATATGAACCAATATGGTAAATAAGTCAAAATGTAGTCAAACCAATGACATTTTGGCGAATATGTTTTGTAATTGAGGGCTTTTGCGAAACTTGGTAAATTGGCGGCCATGTTTGTGCCCCTGTCCATTGACACAAACATGGCAGCGCCATACATTTTACTGTAAATTCAACAAAACGTACATACTTTCTTTATGGAAAAAAAACAGTGAAAGCAAAAAAAAAAAAAAAAGCTGTAGACATAAAAATCTCTAACGAAGCACAGTAGCCCGAAGCGCTTATAAATCGGCCCTGAACCAGGTTCACTTTGTGCTTTCACTCTGCACGTTCTCATGCACCAATTATGTAAACCGAGGGGCTTCCAGAGCCCCGATGCACCATTTAAAAACAAAGAGTTATTTCTACTTAGCAATATGAAAAAATACAAGCATTTTTTCCGAGTGTTTTCGAAAGCTGCGCTTTTGGTGAAACTCGTCCGGGTTACATGCCCTAACCGTAAGAACAAAATTACATTTTCGAATTTATCTGGCGCAATAAGAAAGACGATGAAACACCTTTTTTTTATCATAAATATTATTACTATTGTTATCAATATCGTTTTTACCATTATTGTCAATATTAATGTTATTTTCATTATTTTTATTAATATTGTTGCTATTATTATTATTATTATTGTTATTATTGTTATTATTATTATTATTATTATTATTATTATTATTATTGTTGTTGTTGTTGTTGATGTTGTTGTTGGTGTTAAAATTTATTCATCGACCCTTTTCCCCTTAAGACAGAGCACATCAAATGCTACACTGTTTTTAACTCGTATTATTATGTTTGCCCGAATAGCTGTAGATAATGTAAGTTTTATCTTCAACCTCCATCAGGTAGAAAAACAAGCCAGAAATATCGAGCGCTTTACACTAGGTAATTTACTTGTCCTCATCTTTCTCCCTCGCTGAGTTCGATTAATGTGTTCCGGTCAAGCAACTCGCGGACCGGTAAGTGTGTCTGTAGCTAAGCCAGCTGCAGTCATGCACGGTATCCATTTTACATCAACTAGTTTAACTAAAAAGTTGATAAACTGCACAGTATCAAGCAAAAACGGGTGGGTCGCTAGTCAACTGACGTTTGTCTTCACTTGGGTTTATTACTTTCTACGTTTGGACTGGTTCAAAGTAATTACTTTGCCTTCTTGTTTTACTTTTAGTGGTAAAAAAAGATATAATGCTTAATTCGATATGGGGAGAGACAGACGCCTCGGCTCTATATAAGGTTATGAAATACGGAGACCGGCAGTTAGTACATACTTCTTTACTGGCTCAAATTCGCTGTTATTTCAAATACAGTTTCAGAGACATTTGTTTTGCCAGTCTTTACTCGAGTTCCCCCGCACGCCACACAATTAACACTGCTGTATTCTTCCGCTCAGCTGTTAACTATAATGAAAATTGGCGGGCCATAGGATGTAAATTAAAAGTTAACTTTACATATAATTACCAACGCTGAGCTCAGATTGGACAGAGCCGAAGTTAAAATCAATGAGTGGTACCCTTTGTAAACAACAAGTTACTCTCAGCTAGAGGATTGAAACCAGGTGAAAGATTTGGTAGGAAAAACAAGAACTTACTCGTAGATAGACTTTGCTTATTTTTGCTGAACCATTTCTTATTGCTGTTCCTGAGAGTCGAACTACAGAATCAATTATTATCGAAACTGCCAACAAAGTGATCGAACAAGTCTAGGTTTGTATATGGACAAACTTACTATTGAACTTAAACCAGTAAATTTACTCTAGTTTCTCTCCTTGGCGTAAACTTTAATTGCCTCAACTGCAAATTTCTATAAACAGACCGGCTATGCAGATCTCTTTCGAAGCACACTCACCACTTTAAATTAAAGGAAAAGCCATTGTTATATTTATTTATTTTTAGTAGAGCGGTTACATCATTTATACAGCAAGGGAAAACAGCTGCATCGATCTATAGAAGATTTTCACGGTAAATGATTTAGTGCATCAAATTCATTTCGTAGTTCACTTCTTAGTGAACCATGCCCTTTCTGAGATCTCAAGTCTTTTAAGTCGTCAAGATCTTAAAAAACTCCAGCCCTGCCTTTTTTTGCAAATACTGGGTGTGAAAGCATAACTTCGGATAGACTGTGTGGAAATTAAAGACTGTTTCGACACACAATTAAAAGGAAACGTAAGTTGCAGAGTAGAGCTGATTCAGTCAACATACACACTAGTACAAGCACCTTCATTGGTTTGGAATTAACGAAAATGCTGTTACAGGTAATTTTTTTTCAAATCCCATTGCGCTTTTGTCGGAAGTGTCTTATTCATGAGATTTATAAAAGTCGTTCTTCGACAAGTTTTCTCTCCCTGGGCAAGTTATTGTTTAGGCATTGTAAGATTAAAACTGAAGAACACGAAAATTCTATAGCTATCGTGTTAGTATTTTGCCGTTTTCGCGCCCGCTAATTGTTATTGGGCGTGCAAAAATGTCACAAACTCCATGGAGATTTTTTATTAATTATGAAAACATGGTTGCCAAACGATCGCACGATATGCACTTTGTTCAGTTATTAATTATCTATTTTCCGGTTGACTCAGTAGAAATAAAACAATCTCTCTTTAGGGTATGCAGCCGTCTTGGCTATTATCGGCAACGTACTTTTTATCATTCAGAAAACGTCGAAGGACTAGATAATATCACAAGAAGTAGTTTCAAAAACTGCCAGTCAGTGAGTCGCCCCAGCGACTTCATAGTACATACGATCAACTAAGCAAAAGTTGTTATAGTTCAAAATGTTTGTCAGTCCTTGAGAGTTTTAAACGGCGACGTTTTGAGCTTCGATCCTAATTCGTCAGAGCAAATGCGGGATATGTGTGTATATATATATGTGTGTGTT
Organism: Hydrozoanthus sils; assembly: GCA_027575215.2. Lineage (NCBI taxonomy): Eukaryota > Metazoa > Cnidaria > Anthozoa > Zoantharia > Hydrozoanthidae > Hydrozoanthus > Hydrozoanthus sils. The sequence continues at coordinate 4,870 of JAOBRD020960326.1, forward strand.
AGCAATAATTTGGGAGTAACACCCTGTCTTCTTGTCAAAACAATTCATACTTTGCTTTGGTAAACAATTATAAGTTTGTGCTCTTTAGCAAAAATTTTTGAGAAGCCCTTTCAGTGCGCATCAGGTCTGGACTCAACAGACCGACAAGTCTTTGATGGTCAATACTTTCTCAGCAAAAACGCTTTAGAAATATTGCAGCATTCTCCAAATTATGGCTTGCCCACGACAATATATACGTTGCTAAATTTACCCTTTTTTTTCTATGGGCTTTCACAGCTGGGATATGTTGAACTTTAAATAGATTGTTATTATATGATTTTTGCATGTCCCACAATGTAATATACTCAGTTGAATATATGATTTGAAGTTGGGGCAAAAATCTACAATTTTTCTAAGCATATACTTAAAGAAATCTGAAAGAGACAAAACGTTGGCCCATTTTAAATGGAGTTCTGCCAGAAAACGATTTCCAGTCTCAACCTGCGTTATAAAGTACATCACCGAAGCAATCAATTTGGTTACAACCTCCGTTTCGGAATGCAAATTACCAATGAGTTAAAAATACCCTACAACAGATGTCCCTCACAAATGCATGAACTTCGGTAAATACGCAAGAACGTTTCTAGTTTGCATTCTAAACAAACAACAGAATAGAAGAGTGATACAAAATTTTCCGCTGAGGCTAACAATAAATGCTCTATTGGAAAGTAACTTTTTAAAAACATCTTTCCTGTTTCCTCAAACACTCAGTTCAGGTATTAAGCCTCGAACAAAAACTGTTTTGGCGTAATTCCAGCTTTGAGGGAATATTGTTTTTGGAATGCCTCTTTCTCTAAAAGCCTCTCTATAGGAATGTTAAAAATGGTCAGAACATTTCTGGAATTTAAGAAGACTCGGATATTTAAATTGTTTAAAGCTTGTCTTTAAAATCCAACTTTATTTGCAACTATTGTCGGTATTGAAAAGATACAAGATCGATAGGTCTTTCAGTTCTGTCAGAAAAACTTAATGAGGACAACGCGAAAATGCACCGCTTCATATACAGATTAAGAGCATGTGCTAATTTCTTTTTTCTCAAGCGGAAACGTTCCGAAAGCATGATTTTGTGCCATAATGTAACAAAGTATAGAGAGAGAGAGTTCTGGCCATTCCTCAGCCTCGGGTATCTTCGTAATATGTTGTTAAGTTTTGGCCGATTTTGAGGCTGCCGGACGTTCTTTAAAAAAGGTTTTTATAAAAAAGGAGTGTATCTCGGTAAGGCTAGGTATATATTTTCGTGAATTGAAAAAATCGATTTCGGGCTATAGTATGGCTGTTACATAATCCAACCATTTTGAAACGTGACGTGGATGGAAATGGTCGACAGTTCGACATGAACGGTGGATTCAATCTCAGTTTAGATACAAGATATTTTGTTTTGTTACTGCAAGGATGACACAATTTCATTTGCTTTTGTTTCGTTACCTCTGTTGGTGTTTTATTCGTTCGTTTTTTTCTATCATTTTTAAAGATCATTTACGGTGTAGCTGTAACCGAAGTGTTTTGGCCCTATATTTTTGTTTCAGGCTTAGTCTTTATGTGTGAAAAGTACGAATAATACACACGCATTACTTGACTTTTAAAGACAAGTGTGTTTATTTTTTCAATACAAAACTTCCTCTTCGAAATCGCAAAATTGCAAGTTTTGTTTTTGCTTTCAAGAATTTTGTCGCTTAATTGCGTTAACAATGTCTGTAAAACTGTGTATAAAAATTAGTAGAGACAGTTTTACGTTTTCACTTATTGCGTGAGGGAGAACACTAAAAGACTTTTCCTTTCAATTATAAAGAAACTGATAGGGATGGCGTATTAGCCACGTTTACAGGAAGGAAATGTTTGTCATTCAAGCTGCACACCCACGGAATATAACGGACTCCAGCATAAACACACGGAGTCCTGACATTTGTGCTCGATTTGTATGTTTGGTTAAATGTTTGATTCAAAAATACTTTCGTATTTGTTTATTACGAGATCATTTGATTGAGCACCAACGACCATGAGCCAATACTCAAAAATAAAAATTTATATCCCTAAAACTTGTCAGTAAAATAAAAAAGACAAACTTTTACAATGTCAAAATTCCCGGAGAATCTTTTTATGCATAATTTTTACCATTCGGCGTTTAGTTTAGCTAATTCAAATGGTTTCTTTTAGAGTTATAGATATTAGCGCTTCATGCTTATATACTGATGAAAATATCTTTGTCTCCTCCAAGGAAGTGGAGGGATAGGGGGATAGTGTAGCACATTAATGGAACAAGTGGTTAGAGGGATTCTTATTGGTTTTTTCCAAATCATGTCCTTCAGAATGACTGTCCGGCATCTTTAGACCGTAATACACTGCAGTTGCTGCTCAATGATTCAAATTAAATGTGAAGAAATCACCACCCCACCCCTTCTCCTTCCTTCGCGACATACCATAATATGAATTAATATTATTCGCAACTATTATTAGCACCTTGCACTTTTTAAGTTCAAGGGCAATTAAAATATTTAAAAAATGTCCCCGATGCGGAAAGCGGGTTAGAAATGATAGTTGATTGCACACTTCACTAGCGGAAACAGCTTGCAATTTTGGTTCAATGGAAAATGTTTTAATAATGCTGCTCGGTCCAGTCGTACATACATGCAACACTTGCGATAGAAGATGTTTACAGTCCTTCTGAACAGCTGTTTCGTTTCTTTAACTTGTAAATAGTTTCTGTTATATCTAGCCACACCCAGTTTTACACCAGCAAAGTTGTCCTAACATCAAACTAGCAGTCGAAATTCATAAGACTGTTTGTGCTTTTGCTTTAAAAAGTAGACTCGGTATAAAGTGTCTATCCTATCAACTAGTTTAGAAGTTTTACTTATAAACTTAATGAAGCTTTGTAGCTTTTAATCCAAAAACAAGTTGGCAGGAAAGACTTAAACAGCTGTGGAATTGATGAAAATAACTGTTTTCAAAAGAATGCGTGCAGTAAGTATCAGGTACAGATAAAACAAAAAAAAGTTAACAGACAAAAGTATAAATGCCTGCAAATCAGAAGCTAGTTATATTAATTTTTAATTGTTGCAGGAAAGATGAATGTTCGGTTCTCTCAAGCTGCGTTTGTCGTGGTTTGTTTTCTTTTCGTCTTGAGGACTTTTGCTGCAGTGGAGGAAAGGACGGGAAGGATAACTACACTAAAAAGACGACCAACCACAGCAGATCTTAGCATTTTGGCAGCCAAGGCTTTTGAAGGGAGCAGCTTTGAACACCGCATATCTCGCGAAATAGAAGTTGCAGAAACGAAAGTCCCGTCACCTCAGTTTGCCAACAACAAACGCTCGCGTCTACGTGTGTCATTAAAAACGCGGGAAAAAAGGAAGCGATTCAGCCGGTCCGTTGAAAACCGCCAAGAGAGTATGGCGTCGCGCGCTCCCCAGACATACATCAAACGCTATTTGCTAGGATATCTACCGAAGAAAAGGAAACTTCGATATGAGCTGCATTCCGGGTATGGCGCTCAAGCAGCTCTTGATGTTGCTGCGAGGATGATAGGAGAGCACGCTTCAGGAAGCACGATCAGCGACAGAAGAAAGCTTTCGCAGCGTCAAAGCTACAGTAGTAAAAGAAACACCAAACCAGGTTGTTTTCCGTTTTGTTTTCCCTATTACAGTGGAAAGAGAGAGCTACTCGGTGAGTTAATGTTATGGCAGTAAGAGCTTATTTAGAGCATGCTTTTCCGACACAATATAAAATCAAGTGTTCTTGTAAAGTGAGATATTATTCTTCAATGTTTCACTAATCTCGGAAGGATAAAGAACCGGTCATGTTTTTTGTTCGACTCTCTCAACGCGTTGTCTTAGTGTTTCTTTATTATACTTGGTTTCTTCACTCTACTGGTTAGCCGGCCCAGTTGCTAAGGCTTAACATTACTGAGGAGAAGGTGCTGCATTTGTTCTAACATCTGCAAACGGTTATAGACCTTCGCGACTTCCCGGATAAGGAAGTTTAACCTTAGGTCCCGGGTGGTAGGCCTCGAAGGGGACCTCGAGACCTATTGCCTATTCTCCCGTGACCCCTTGAGCCAAAAATCTGAAAAAAGATACCTTTCGGCTGTGTCTCTATGCACAGGTTTCCCTGGGGTGGACTGGGAGACTTACGAAGTAAACAAGTTTTAGATGTCAAAATACCCCGATTTTGTTTGTTTCAAAGGATAAGGTATGCAAACGTGTATTCCTACCTAAATTGACAAGTTTTCTATTTCCGCATAATTCATTTCTTTGGTGAATTTTACGGGTAAGCATTAAAAAGAAACTAAATCCATATTTTGGCACAGGCCACCCGGGTTAGACTTTTCTGCTTGTTAACCGGAGAAAGCGGCAAGTTGTTCGGATCTCACAGAAACCAACCAAAATTTTATCATTTTTACAATTCATTATTGAATAGCAATTGAAAATCAATATTTAATCAGAAAATAATTCTAACAACTGAGTAAAAAAAGAGTGTTTCTCTGAATCTTTCTGGGATATGGAACTCTGAAATGATTTCAAAGTTTTCACGCCGTGTGATGTGTTCATTGAGTCAATAAAAAGGAACAAGAAGGAAAAGCAGCTGGAAATAGCCGGACGGAATTACGTTCCCCGCTAGATAGAGTATGTTGGAATCTTACAGGTGGTTTTTATATAATACAACTAGTTTAAAAAACAACAACAACACACCCTTTGAAACCATGGCCTTTAAATAAATAAACCCAGTTTCCCTGAAACCGCCGAAAAAGAATATTGGGTTCGTTTGAGAAGAAACGTAATGACTAGTTTCTTTTGCATGCGACAAATAATTTACCAGACAATATTATGATGTTAACAAAATTATTATATTACAAACAAATTACTTTTCCAAATTCAAATACCTTCGAGACATATTAAAACAAAAAAAATATTTGTCTCAAATCATACGTCAAATAAAAGTTGACTCACTGATAACAATGACTAACGCCCTCCCGTAATTTTGTTATATAGCGGCTCGGAGGCGAGGGTATATTGATACTGGTTACCACAAGGCCGATGATAGCCAACTTGGTTCTGAAAGAGAGCTTGATGAGTCGAGTCGGGCGTGTTTCCCGTTCTGTAACCCATACTACAGCGGGAAGAGAACAACTGACCAGAGTGAGCATGCGCAGAGATGGTGAGGTTGAAGGTAAGTGTCAGCTAACAAGTGGAAAGTTAAGAATTGGCAAATTAAACAATTCTTATCTGACCCCCTGTCGTATTTGATGGCGCAACCGTTAATTTTGAACCGAACACTGGAAAGTAAGAGCAAGGAACAAGAGGTGATATATTAAGCATATAAATTTTCCCTTATTTAATAATCTGACCTATAAGGTAATTCGAACGGAAAAACCTTAGCCGAGCAACTTCATAGCCACTACTTCCTCGAGCGCCTGTTTCTAAACCATTTCACTTACTTACTCACTTACCTACCTACTTACTTACCTACCTACTTACTTATTTAGAAACTAACTTACTTATTAACTTACTTTCTTAATTACTTACTTACTTACTTACTTACTAATTACTCACTCACTTCTTTAATTACTTACTTGCTTGCTCATTTACCAACTTACTTAATTATTTACTTACTTACTTACCCACTTGTTTATTTACTTTTATACTCACTCGCTTCAAAGACTTCTTTTTTTTCTCTTCAAGCGCTTCAAGACTGAAAGATTGCAAGTCAAGAGAATAGCAAAACAAAGTCTTCAGTCTAAAAAGTGTGGTTAAAGATTGCCCAAGTTTCACACAAGCCGTTGTGTATGCACATTTTCTTGCCATAAGAATATTATTAATTTTTGATATTGAATAGTTAAAGAGTTATTCTGAGTATAATGTTATGGCTGATATAATAAAAGTTAGTTAAAAAATATTTGAAGGAGTTTTGTTTTCAGACACAGTACGCGCAGCAACTGATTCTCTTTAGTCAAAGTGAAAAATAGACTTTGCGCTCACAATACCATACCAATACGGACTGACTTCATTGTCGGGAAATTGAAAGTCTTCTCAGTTCATTGTAACAATGTTAACCGGAACTTCTGCAAACTGGGACCTGGGTCCAAAGTGGCTGGTAGTACTGACCAGGCTTCCCGGCCTTAAAGTACTGCCATTGTGGGAAACTAGTACGTATGTATACCAGGGCTTAAGCCTTAGGGTAGAGCGTTTGGGGTGAAGGTGGATATGGCTTATTTATTGCAGTGTTCTGAGGGATCAACCCATGTGGTAAATTTCATCATATTCTGATATAGTCTCTAAAAATAACAGATTTGACTCCAGTCTTCTTCGCGCTTCTTATTCAATGTAAAAGTTTCTTGTTTGAAAGAAAAAAGTTCCCAGAAGAGAGGGGGGCTGCAGGTTTAATTTTATGTTTCCGGCAGGAAGCTTGATACAAAGGGGACTCTTTTTTAACAATTTTAATTTTAAAAATACAATGAATTTGCATTTGATTAGTAGACATGAAAAATGGATATTATATACATTTAAGGAATAAAAAAAAGCTCGAGCTCGAGATATTTCCCAAACGACCCAACACCACCGTTATTCACGAACAAAGTTTGAATATTCACAATCGTTCATTAACATCTGGAGACTATTCATTTTAGAGAAAGAAACAATCATTTAAAAGCGAAAATAATGTTTATTAACATTTTCGCACACTCGTTGCCAATCAATAAGACGAATGAAAGTCATTACAGTAATCTATCTCGCTTATCATTTGCGTTCTTGAACTAACAATTGAACCATTAACACATTCGTTTCACAACAATCAATTTTCAACTGGACATGATGATTTTTATTTTTCAAACTATAAAAAAAAAATACACAAAACAGGTCGAGGTTTTTGTCACGAGGCTTTCCGACTAGAATTAATACAATACGTGAACGGTGTCCTTTAACCCTCTATTTCTTCACCATTTAAACAACGTGGCAGGTACGTCTGCATAAATCGATATCGGAACCACTGCCCGCTCTTAGCTGCAGTTATACTGCCAAACGAGCGCTGCAGAGCTTATAAAAGTAGATGTGTGCGAAACTGCGGCCCTAAAGGTAGTCCGCGATCTCTGGCCTCCTCTCTGTTCCCCATCAAGGCTTGGATCTTTGGTTTCGAAATATCCCCTTTAATGTTCGCTTAGAGGGTGCTTATTTATGGAAAGCCGTTACTGCCAAAAGTAATCGAGTTTCAAACTGATACGGTTGAAACGCTGACCAGTAA
>JAOBRD020960435.1:0-12141 GCA_027575215.2 Hydrozoanthus sils
CCCCTCCTAAAGGAGAGGGTTGATGATTAAATTGACTCACTATATGATGCAATTCTTTCGATAAATGGAAGCGTTTCCACTATTTCAAAGAGTTTTTCCTTAACGTCACTGACCACCACTGGAACAACCTGCCCCTATAAGATAACGTCTAATAGACGTTAAGCAGCGCCAAATCAGTTTGAGGTCTAAACTTGAAGTCTAGGTACCAGCATGTCAAGCATATATGGCTTGAAATTGTAGAATAGAGTCACTCCTTGTTTAAGCATGTTAACTGTTTGTAGATAAATTAAATCCCCTACCACAAAATAAAATGCTGAAAATTACATTAAAAAAGCCAAACTGCGTGACGATCATTTTCTTGAGGTTCCTAATAAAAACACCAAACTTTCATCAGGAAGCTGAATTCGTCCTTTTGTTTCTGGTTTTGTATGATGTTGCTATAAAAAAAAATTCTCGAAAAGAGCGTAGATGAAGCGGATTTGCAATACATTATGAGGAAAGGGACAATCTTTTTTAGGCTACAAAACGTGTTTCGATCATGTCACTGATCATCTTCAGTTGTAAGGGACTAAATTTAAATGCACTGTTTTTAAAGGGCTAGCTATTGATCGTGTTATTAGTTGCTTTAATTAATTACAACAGTTAACTCCTTATAAGCACTGCTTGTTAGATTAGTCGGGAATTAAAAAAGTTGTCTTTTCCTCGAACAACTAGTCACGATTAGTTCTCACTATAGTACTGTATATAAAAGTAAAACCAAATGGCTAACTGAATGACTAAATTAGTTAATGTGTCAAAGTTTTATTTTAGTTTCTTAGTCTTTTAGATTGTTACCTCATTATAGGAATTTATTATATTGCCAGTCAAGCTTCTTGGGCCAATAACCAAATCCAAATCCAAATCCAAATCCAAATCCAATAACCAAATTTATTGAATCGATTTCTCTCAAACACGAGCGCGCAGAGATAATAGTTTGCTCTCCTTTACAGGCCTAAAACTGAAGCCATGTAATAAATATCTTGTAACCTCGGTGTGTCTGGGGAAATATTTGTCCTCGGTCTACGCTCGCTTTGTACTGTGAAAGAGTCGGGCAAACATTTTCCCAGACAGACCTCGCGCTCGGTTATTAAAGTAAAAGGTAGTAATTAATATGTATAAATATATAACAAAGTATCTTAAGCAATAGAATTGTAACGCATTGAATATTAACACGAATTTTAGAAAAGTTATTTTATAAGTTAATTTATGTTTATGTCTATTTGCCCAAACGTTTTAGCGTATTTTAAAATTCGCATCCGTCGGTTGGAGGCTGCCTATAGTGGATCTTCGCTCCAAAGGGTACCTTTTTCAGGCTGTACGTATAGAAAAGGGAAGTAATTTCACAACTTTAAGTAAAAATAGTTTGGGAAGGCACACGTTTTAAATTATCTCAAACAGAAACACAGAGCAGTCGGTTTATTCAAGCATTTGGTAATTACTATAAAAGGAAATATTACAGACAGAGGTGCCATAAACTTCTCTAGGCGTGTCATGTATTAAAGACGGGGGGGGGGCTTTTCCATATAAGTGTTTAGACAGTATAAAAAATTCTAGAGAAGAGCCTCCTAAAGGATTGCTCAGCACGTGCCGACATGGCGCATTTCGTCCATGGAAATTGGATTTCTTCTCGCTGAGTCATTTCCCCAAAAATTCCACTGGAGCTGGAAATTTATAAAGAACGTCATTCCTCTTTCCAAATCCAGATATTCAGCTAGCCGACTGTGTTATACTGAGCACATACTTAAACGTGCCGACATGGCGCATTTCGTCCACCTTGGAAATTGGATTTCTTCTCGCTGAGTCATTTCCCCAAAAATTCCATTGGAGCTGGAAATTTATAAAGAACGTCATTCCTCTTTCCAAATCCAGATATTCAGCTAGCCGACTGTGTTATACTGAGCACATACTTAAACAATGCTTTAATTTTTGCCCATGTTTAATCTAAATAAAAGTAGGTCGTATAAACTAAATTACTGTGGTTAATAAATAGACATAAAAAACCCCAAATTGCTCAGTGCTACTGATTATTTTATCAAACTGTTGTTCTTAGGTATTTTGTAGTTTTTACTGGCGTAGAATGTTTTATTTGGTTACGCAAAGCTTTAATATTTGTCCCAAATTTTGAGGTCCATAATCTGAGACTTCGGTCTTCTCATCGGTTTTCTTCAAAATCAATCGATATTGAGCCAACGAATGATTTGATTCTCGTAAATTATAGGCCTGACTATACCATGAGAATATGGGCCGAATTGATTTTTCGACTGTTGCCACTTTGTTTTGTTATTAAATGCCTGGTAAATGGTGACATGAACTCTTAAGTACGGGATAAATGTAAATTAGTCGATATTTTACATAAATTACTTAGTCATATCAAATACTTATGTGATGATTTCAAGAAATATAAAACTGATACCATTTATTCAACAGACTGTGAACGTATATCGTCCACATGTAACCTTGGCAACGGCACTGGATGTTCTTCCGTTGGGCCTTTACCGATAATAAAAAGTTTTCATTTTGGATACGATATTGGAGGTTTTGGTCTCAAGTGTAAGATTCAAAGCGGGAACGGATCTCAATATCTGGATAACAATGGTGTATGGCAAGATACACGTAAGACAATGTTCACAAGACTAGGAGACCATTGGCTTAGATTGAAATCATATACGATTAGTGATCGTTTCTGCTAGTTAATCATCTTATCTTGTAATCAGCTGAGCTTAATCGATTTCCTACTGCTCCGTTAATTAAATATTCATTCGCATTGGTAGATGATAATCTCAAGAAAAACAAAATATAACGTCGATGTCAATTTAAAATGATTCAGTCAACGTTGATATGGCTGAATTTGTATAGTCGCGTAGTTTGATTGGAACCGTTAAAGGCGCTTTTGTTTCTCATCTTTTGAAAACATTTTATACAAGTCCTAAAATGTTTCGACTTTTTCCAAAGTACAAGGGAAGTTTCTTGGCATTTACTTTGGAATTCCTGTTTTTTTCTCGTTGCCATAGTAACAGCAGTTTAAACAGAGACCCGCGCTATAAAAGGGCCTGAGCCAGGTGCTCATCATCCCTTCAGTTGTCACTCAACTTCCGAAGAGACCTGACATGAAATAAGTGGATTATTGCTTTGTAAAATTGTTTCATGTATAACATATGAATAAAATAACTAATTACTTCAGAATCATATTTTTTTGTTGATTTCTGTCTCAAACAGAGGAAATTTATTTAACGAAACATAATATATAGACGAGACACGTGTTATGCTCTAATGAACGAAACTTAAATGAGTTGAGACAACTTCGCCTAAAAAGGTACAAAAATTGATCTTCCCTGGAATTTCGACAAAGTTTCCTTATAAAACAAAGAACGAAACGAAACGAACTTCACTTGCGTTTCTTTTTACCACTAATGTATGATATAATGAATAATAAAGTTATAGCGGTTATATGAATTTCTTTATTTCTATCGCTCAGCTGAAACGCCGCTTGGTTCAAAAGTTAATTTAATCTTTGGTGAAAGGTGTCAGATATGGGAGGAGCTATCTCTTTTATAGTGCGGGTCCTTGTTTTATCAAGACATCACTGTCGATGAAATGAGACTATTGTATGGCCAGGTAGGGTCATGCAATCTAATTAGCTGTAGAGGGGGAAGAATTATCTTCTAACGTCCGCGGGAATTGCAAACATTTTTATTTAATTTTACACTGGTCTGGGCTTTCTTTTTTTCAGCTTCTAATTACTTCTTTACTGGGAAATCTCATACTTCGGTCTTGTAGTATGAACCTCGCTACACTTGATCATTACGTAAAGATCTTAGCCTGAGATTTCCAAGTAAATGCCTAAGGCCTGTTTCAAACGTTGCATTTTTCATGCGTCAAAATATAAGCGTAATTCACAGCATTCGTCAGCAGTCACAGAAAGAACCGACTAATGAATCAAGAACTTGTAGCATTACAATAACGAAGAGTTTTTTGGCAGTCATTATTTGTGCCAGGTTTAATTGGCTTAAGGGACAAGTATGAAGGAATTACATAGGAGTTCCATTAGGTTCCAAAGCACCAAAAACGGTTATAAAAATAAGGTTAATTAACTTCAGTTCTCAATCCGTTTTTGTTGAACAACGAAATTTCCCTCTAATTCTTATATTATTAACTTAACTTCAAAATAAATTATTCTTTCTTAACTCTCAAATTCAGTTATGTACAAAAATCAGATAACTAAGGCTTTGAAAAGCGAAATATTATATTCTCCACTAAAATCCCAGCAGTGGTGCTCTCGTGGAAACAAAAGACTCATTCTACGGACCGATACAGTGAACCTACGGTAAGTATTTTTGGACCAGGAACTGGTCCCCAGTCGCTGCTAATCTTGTTGTTGTTGTTTAGGGGCAAAGTTTGTTGAAAAAACCCTAAGGCTCCGTCAGTTTGCATCATATCAAAATAAAACTTCCCACAACGACCCTAAGGGATATTCTCCATCGATTGACGGAGTTAGATTTTTGAGTTCTGGATTTTTAGAGAATTTACGAGCAATCTCAGATTACGTCGTAAACATTGCAATTCACAGTATTCAAAACTAATAATGCATAGCCCAAGCCGATTACAAGCTCTGCCAATTCGCATTATATCGCGATAAAATTTCCCCCAACGATCCTAAGGGATATTCTCCGTCGATTGACGGAGGTATTTTTTTGATTTCTGGAATTTTAGAGAGTTTACGAGCAATTTTAGATTACGCCGTAAACATTGCAATTCACAGTATTCAAAACTAATAATGCATAGCCCAAGCCGATTACAAGCTCTGCCAATTCGCATTATATCGCGATAAAATTTCCCCCAACGATCCTAAGGGATATTCTCCGTCGATTGACGGAGGTATTTTTTTGATTTCTGGAATTTTAGAGAGTTTACGAGCAATTTTAGATTACGCCGTAAACATTGCAATTCACAGTATTCAAAATTAACATGCATAGCCGAAGCCGACTAAAAGAACTAATTAGTTCCGCCAGCTGGCATCATTTCGCCATAACTGTTTGCACAGTGGTAAAAAGCAGAAATCTCTATTGAACGATTGAGTTATACTTTTAGTTTTGATTCTTGAGGGAGTCTACGAGCAATTCTTGATTGTACCGTACAACATAAATCTTTTCTTCTTATTATTCATTAATAGAAATCAAGTTAAAACATTGTTATTCATTTTCTTTGTTTTCAACAATAATGACTGTGGTCGTAATCTACTGCCGGACTTGAGCTACTTTCGCGAATAAATAAAGCATACAACTTTTCGTCAGACAATGACTCAACTGCACATGCAGTATACAGCTGATATCGCAACTGCAATTTAACTATGTAGGACGGTCGACGAAGTAAGAATCGGCTAGAATGTATAGGAGCGAGTTAAAAGCCGCCAAGTAAAATGTATGCGCGAGGAAAGTACAGGGTGTATTTAAAACTGAAGTAGCCGGTAGCCTTTGTTGTTACTCATGACACAAAATAACTAAACGAAACTATGTTTGAAGAGTAATACTTAGACTAGTTGCCCATTACACACTGTAAATATATTGTGATGTACCAGTTCCTGGTCCCGTAGTTCGGTCGTACTTGTTGTCATACATTTCTTGTAGCTTCAGTGACAACAAGTCCAATTTTTTAAAATTTTTCCTCAATCTAATTTATTGCGTGTACATGCATTTCTGTCATTGCAGCAATTTCTAAGTGCTAATTCCAGTTAAAAAATCTAACGTAATATTTGTGTCAGTTTTCAGTTTTCAAGATAGATGGTCAATGAAGAGTTGTCAAAGGATAAGCTACGATATCTAAAAACCTGCACAATTCTGAAATCTAAAAACCAACTGCATAAAAAAACTTAACATAAAAAAGTTACATATATAAAATGGCTTGAAGGCAATCGGTTATGCAATATAATATATATAGATATTGAGAAAACTTACGCGCGCTTCAGAGATATCCAGTTTTTGATACATACATAAGAGATAATCGCCCTTGTTAAAAACTATACAGCCTTGAGATTAAAAAGCACGCTTGGTAAACTCAGTTCTAATTCACTTATAAATAGACTTTTGCTTGCCAAGAGCTTTTACATAGACGATTAGCCTCAGGTTAAATATCTTAATATGTGTAATTTTATAAGTACGGTGCTCATTTTTCAGTCTTGTTTACCAACCAATCTCATTTTGTATATCTTTAAATCTACAGAAAAGAAAGATTAATTCAAGAAAAACGCAAAGCAGCATGTTGGTGTACATAATTGTTGGAGTTGTTATATTTGTAGCTTTTGCAGCATTCCTAATTTTCCTTTATACCTACCGGAAAAGACAGATATTAAGGTGAGAAACTAACATATTACGGAAGAGTGGTCCCACATCGATAGGTTATGGATTGTCTTACTTAGGGTTTCTTAAATTACTTGAGATGTTTTTCTGATGATTCTTTTACTACGTGCTGCCGCTTTGCCAAAATCGGTTACTAATTATACTTGTCTTAGCTTATTTAATTTTTGAACTGTGCGGAACACTACAGCTAAAGCGCCTTTTTTAAAAACCAAAAAGATTTCTCTAGTCATAAAGCAACTTAAACTTGTCACCTTATTTGCTCCCGTAAGTTTAGCATAGATGAAAAGAATAAAAAAAACCAGGGCGATTGATAATTATTTCAACAATTATTATTAATTTTACCAACAGAAACCAAAAAGGAAGCAAAAAATCAGATTCAGGTAACATAATATTGTGAAAAAAAGTTTGTAAACTAACTTTACGAACTTCCGAAAATTCAACAAAGCAAAATCTTTGAAATCTATAAGAGGCCTTTCCTCTAAAGCTGTATGAGGTAGCAATCCGTTACACAAGCTCGGGGAAGGGTGCAGAAAATATCTGATAACTGCGAAATAAATCTGTACAGTCAATCTTATTCCCTAAAAATAAACAAACTGAAGGGATATGTAAATTATATATTTAATAACATACAGTTTGGAGTAGTGTTTTCATATTAATAACATAAAAGCTTGAATCCAAAGCTTTCATTGACGAGGTTTTTTTTTTGTTTATTAACATACGGCCTTAAAAAAAAGTCTTACGTTGACGTTGTTTCAAATAATCATGAAAACAAAAATTAGTATCCGCTCGGCTCATATCGTGCCAGAAAATGTAAAAAGACCATTTTCGGAAGTTGCATGAAACAATTTTTCAAACACAAGCATCTTTCTGCTTTAACAAACTTTCCAGGTCAATGAGGAAATACGAATTTATTTTACAAGTCTAGACGTTTGGGTTATATATGCATGTATTGGACTTTTTGATTTTATAGTAACGTAGTATCTGTTAAAAGTGCTTGAGATTATCTTGTTTGTCACTTGACACTTAAATAGTTTTGATCAACTTGGAATGTTCAATAGGTGTTGATGAATACGAGGTATAGACGAAGGAAAAGAGAAAGAATGGTGAAAAGTGGTAGTTAAAACTGTCACTGCAGAAACAACTTATGGAGAGATACCCGCTAAAACTGGAGTGAGAAACTTGCAGGAAACCGTCTAACAAGAAATTTGACTTCCAACGCGAATCAAATCAGCTTTAGTTGTACCCATGTAACAGTTGTTAAATACACTTAGTATTCATTAGCCGACTTCTTATAAAAAGAGAACTCGGTGTCACCCTTCGTTATATATCAATCATATTCCTTATGTATTCGAAAGACATCATACAACACAGAAGATTCGGAAAATCCAATGATATCTCAAGTCTTGTTAGATTTGCAATGATCTGCTAAGCTTTTACCACAGTTTGGCCGAGAAAATCTTTGGCTATTTTTAATTATTGCAGTAGATTAAATAGATGTAAATATACGATTCGCAATGAAAGGTAAAAAGAAAAACTTTCAGATCTTGTATTGCCCTACTTTCACGGGTGCTCTTATTGTTGATTGTGATGATGCGGGCTCCTACAGTGATTACGACCACTCAACAAACTATCCTACATATATATTGTAATCAGTTGAGTTTAGTCAGTTGCCGTGCGCGCCAGTTCCGTTGAATGTGAACTCTCAAATAAAACATAACACATAGGTTAATGATTGTTTCAAGAAAAACAAACTTAAGTATAAAGTAGACGTTATTTTGAAATGGTTAGGCTGCGTTAGAACCGTTAAAAGCCCATTTGCTGCGGACAATATGTGCAGCAGCTCTTTATTGGCTGTGGTTCTTGGCTGAAGTTCTCGTGCAATCCTCGACAACTGGTTCAAATATGCTAAGATGTTCACTCATACAATACCCGTTATGCGGCTAACGACAACCTATAGATACAAAGCTCGCTTTAGGACAAACACTGGCAAACAAACACTTTTTGTGATGGCGACTAACATCTGGGAAAAACTGCCCCCCGATCTATAACATTTGCAAGTAAACAGAAATATACTTAACAAAAGGGCAAAAAGTTATCAACTACTAAAACAAAATGGATCTCTTGACATGAACTACTAACCTTCCCCCATACGTGTGCTCTGCTTGTGTGCTATGTGTTATATGTGTATTTCGCTTTGTTGTTCTTTTTCGATTGTTAGTTTAAAGCTACATATTTACAATTTGACACATGTTCTGGCTAGGGACCTAACTCGAAAATTAACTTAGGTTCATTCAGGCCCTAGGCATTTTCTTACATATATACCTCTATATTTCCTTTTCATATTACTTTCACAATTTAAACATAACATTACCTGTACAAGATAAAATGGAAGTGCGAATAAAATTTTGTTGTTGTCGTTGTTGTGCCAGAGGAAGACTGAATTTTGTTTTCTTAAGAATGAATAAGTGTTTCTAGAATCGGACCATTGTTCTATATTTCATGAGAAAGGATCTCAATTGACATTTGAAGTATGATCGAATTCCATCTGGTTAACGTTAGCAATGTTGGCTCAATAATTTCCTTGTGTAGTATAAACTTAGTGTCTTCATGTAGGACTGAAATAAACTCATATTCTTAAATCTCAATTTTCCAATAAAATGTTTTTTTTTATCTTTATTCTTAACTATCGACTGTTAGTTACTGTGATTGTGGAAGTTTTTACTAATTTTGCCTTGATTATACTTTAACTTCGAAAAAAAGCACAGTGTGCCGGCAAAATAGTTTCAGAAGTATAGCACACTCTATAAACAAATAAACATCAAACATTATTATGAGACGTAGTAATATAGCCATATGCATCCTACCAGCTGGTGTCTGCTTGTAAGGGATCTATACAAGAGAGTACTACAGCAATCTCCCCTGCCAGGACGACCGGTAAATAAGCGACATTCATTAAACAGCAATTTGCTGTGGTCAAATTTTGCGTACAGATAGAAACATGGAATTATCTTTTTGACTAAGACAGTATGCATTGTCTTTTTCTTAAAGCGCTTGAAAGCAAGCCCGGAATTGCAAGGAAGAATAATCAAAACTTACTTCAACTGTAAATATCTGGACGAAGCAGAAGTCAGACAATATTGTTTCATTATTAAAGTCAAAGGAAATATAAGATGTGAGTAAATCCTTTGTTCTTTTGTTCAATTCCGCTATATTGGAATTATTCCTTTATTCACTGAACGATTTCAAGTATTTAGATTGTAAGTTCGAGCTAACCTGCATTTGGAATTTGGCAATTGTGCCTGTTATAACATCGAAATCAGTTCAAATTACCACAATAAGGAAAAGTTTATCACAGTTACCATTTGTGCCCTAACCATAGGGGTTAGCAAAACGAAAACAAGGAAATTATGAAAGGGGAAGGGGAGCCATCACCCACCACCAAGATTCTACAGAGTAAGAAAAAAAGGCTTGTTAATGATAGGGTTCAATTCCTTCATTTTCAATTTCATTCTTGTTAAATTTCCGATATCTAAAATTATCTGCTTGCAGATGTAAGTGATTTTTTTCTAAAATCTAAATCATTCAGGTATGTACAGAAAACAGATGTCTGAAGCTTAAGAGTTTGAAACTGCTATATTCTCAACTAAAACCTCGACAATGACGGTCTCGTGGAAGACTCGTTCTACAGGCCGATACATACAACCTACGGTAGACGTTTTTATCAGACTTTTCTAGCTTAAGAAAAACAAAAACTTATACACGTTTTTGCCTGAATACAGTTTGTAATTTCTCAATTTCAAGTGTGTGACATGAAGCGAAATCTATATCCATATTTACGTCAATTAAGTTTCAGTCTGCAAGACCTATTAGACAGACATAAGCAAAATTCAGCCTGATGTTAAACGTCTCAGTTCGAAGCTTATAGAGCGTGTGTCATTCTCTTGAGTATGGTGTTTAGTGTTTCCGTTTATTAAACAACTTTTTTATTTTATCTTTTAATAAATAGGAAGGAAAAATTAATTCAAGAAAAAAGACAAAGTG
Source organism: Hydrozoanthus sils (assembly GCA_027575215.2). Taxonomy (NCBI): domain Eukaryota; kingdom Metazoa; phylum Cnidaria; class Anthozoa; order Zoantharia; family Hydrozoanthidae; genus Hydrozoanthus; species Hydrozoanthus sils. Next base: position 10,434 of record JAOBRD020960435.1, read on the forward strand.
CATTCTGGTTTTCTCGATTATTGGAACTGCTGTGGTCGTAGCTTTCGCAACAGTTATACTTTTCTTTTATACTTGCCGGAAAAAGAGGTTGTTGAGGTGAGAAACTGACACGGCATTACAAAGCAATAGTTCTATACTTTGAGACAGATGCGATGTGCTTCCCTGGGCCATTGCAAGGACTTTATTAAACCAACGAGGCAGTCCGCAGGCAAAACGGATTCTGTTGAATTCCAAAAGAAAAGGCAAAATTACATTATGGCCGCTAATTTAGATGTATTACAATAGCTAAAAAGAGCTGAAATCAGGTTAATTGAAAATCACTTCAATAAACAGTGTTAACTTTGCATAAATAACCAACAGAAACCAAAACGGAAGTAAAGTAGCAGTTTCAGGTATACGTAAGATCTGGTTAAGACTGTACAGAGATAAACTAATTCAAAAAGACTTAAAGTGTAGGATTAGGAAGCTGTGTTGTGATGGTAACAACGTTGTAATCTATTCCGATGCTGTCGGAGAATGTCTCTTTTTCTTATTCAAACAAACTGAGTTTAGGGTTTATGTTTTTTACAAGATATACTTTGTTAAAAAGTCAAGAAATTAAAATTTTTTTTATCCTTTGGGCTTGAAATGTGCAAAAAAAGCAAGAAACGACAACTTTGGAATTTAACCGGCTTCGAATCTTATTTCAAACCCAGGACTGTATTTTTCTGGCGCATTTAAGCTCTTGCATGGGTCAATGTAAACTATACCAAATTTCTTCAGCAATACAAGCAATAATTTTATCTATACCAAAAATATAGAAAAGTGAATTACTATTAACGTAGATTTTTTCTCTTGGGGAATTGACACTTGTTGCTTTTAATCAAGTTTGCATGTATACTAGGTGCTGATGGATACGAGATGTACATACTTATTAGGTACAATTGCCTCAGCGTCAGGGAGAAAATGAGTAAGATCGTTGGCCAGTGGTAAAGAAAAATTTTCGGAAACAACAACTTATGATACCCGCTAAAGCTTTGAACTGGAAAACAAGTAAAACGTTTATCAAGAAATTTGACTTCTAACGCAAATCAAATCAGTTGTAGTTGCACCCGCTTATCGTAGCATTTTTTGTACTAAGAATCAACCGCACCCTTGTAAAAACCGACCTCTGTAAAACATGCTTAACTTGGGCCACATCTAAGAAAATCGCCGTTAAATACTACGGAACTATTAAAAACAGTGTAGAAATGTTGATGTAGATAAAGGTTTAGGGAATTGATTTAGCTTAGGTTGCATCATAGCATGGGGACAGTTCGTAGTCATGAGTGCGATAATGTTTGTTGAAAATCACTTCTCCCCCTCTGTCCTTTCTAACTAGAGAGCATCCGCTTTACCAGTTTCCTTTGCTGCCTCGTTGCACTATTTTACTTCATAGATAACGTCAGTCGTCGATGAGGGATATAGGAGGTAAATTCACTCACTCGGCTGTAAACTTTTAATCGAGGCCTTAATGTATGCTTTAAATCATAGGTTTACAGGGAAAATATTTTTTTCAACCCAAATTTAAACTCTTGACCCTTCCAGACTTTTGATTCTAAAGCTGATAGTCAGTTGTCCAGGCTGACATCCACAATTTGAACTGATAATTTAATTATATGAATATAAAAAATAAAAATATAAAAAATGAAAATATAAAAAATAAAAATATAAACGAACGAGACTTAGC
>JAOBRD020960655.1:0-12140 GCA_027575215.2 Hydrozoanthus sils
CTTCGGAGGTATTTTGGAACGTTCGGAAATTCTCGAAAATCTTCGGAAAATGTTTGTAAGGCATTTTTGAGACTTTTAAAAAATTTCGGAAAATCTTCGAATACCAGCTACCAATCAGCGCTAAGTAATTTTCTCCAGAATTAAGAAAAACACTCCCCCGCTGTTATCTATTAAATCAGCTCGAAGTAATTTTGCCCTCTATGTTATAAATATAGATTACGTTTGTGAGTGCCATACTAATTTATCCATGCTTGTCATCATAGTCCAGAGGCTTATTTTATTGAGTATCAACCAAAAGAGTCAAGCTTCCCGACTCGTGTAGCCCTCTGGATTATTTTGGGCAGCCTGTGCCTAAATAAGTTATTCAAAAGTAGTTAGAACTTAACTATTTTGTAAACACTAGGTACAAATAAAGCTTTTTGTTATCAATTGTAGTATTTAATCAACGAGTTGTGATCGCTCTTGACTACATTCAGCTAGGCATAAGTGGAGCAATAATTCATTTAACAATTTGAACAATCGTGTGAACGTTATTTAATAACACGACTTCAGGTTTGGAGTAAATTTTAGAGAAAAAACATCAAGTTTTATGTGAACAACCTTTAAATGGATTCCTGAATATTGCTGTGCCCCAGGGGTAGTCATATCTTATCTTCTAGTGGGCCACTGCATGCTTTTTCGACCAATGAAAGCAGAGTTAAAACGAAGAGGCTAAAACCTCAGTTTACAAGAGTTTACCCACGGGATGTGGGAGGAGAGAAGATGTGTTAAGGTTTCATTGAATTCTTTAAACTCGCTCGTTCTGCTTTTCGTCTTTTCTAGTGCCGCTACACTCTGATGTACACATACCCCTACGCGTATTATATGGAAGATGGCAGGAAAAAACTGGTGAGTATTCAGTACCATTCAGATATACCAAATGGAGGCACCATGTCTGACAACGGGGTCCAACCTGTGTATTTTGAGGAAGGTACAAATACCAACCTTGCAAACTACAATACCAAATTTTTGATCTACTTTTAAAGTTGGATGTTGTAAACTTTGCCGCAGTAATTTTTTACTGTGCCGACGTTTTCAAATGTCAGCCCTTCGTCGGGCTAATTTTGTTCCGAGGAAATACTTTAAGTAGATGAGTGAATAATCTAAAATGTGCAAATTACCAAAAAATATAAGTCATTGCGGCCAAAATTCGGCCAAATTTACTGCTTTTATGTAAAAAAGTGTGTAAATCTGTTTGGAGACTGTTATCAGTCTAGCCCGCCGTGGCCGACGTCATCTTGTTTACTTACAAATCTTAGTTACTGTATGAAGTTGCAATGTTGAAGCGTGGCTGTACGTATGTCTCGGAACTAATTTTTCCTTCTCTTTATCTCCCCCGTAGTTTGAATACCAACAAGCTCAGTTGGAGTTAGAAATAGAAAACTTGTCTTGGAAACTAGAACGAGACGAATCGTATTCAAGAGGGGTAAGTCATTTCCAATCTTTCTCTGTTGGTCGATCCCGTTGATTACTATTACAGTGCTCACTCTTCTCGAAACTACAAATCCCCATTCCTAAAGATAACTATGAAACTATTGATCACTATAAATGCCTAACTATTTCGTTTCAAACAAGGTCTCAGTTGAAATACTAGAATTTTAGTGTTCCCCGAACTTCGTTGTCACAAGTTCAAAACTTAACGGTATGTTTGTTCACAGTTTCTACAATACTGATATAAGTTTTGAAACCAACTTCTTTAATTTGGTTTTAAGTAATTTCCTGGAAATGTCCTCTGGTTTTTAGCTCAAAACCACTCAGCAGTGGGAATCAGAATATTTAACAATTATTCCATGAGTGTGCATTGGGTATGAGATGGTAAATAGCCAGAGGTGATAGCTATAAATCATCTCGTATCCAACAAGCGCGAATGGAATAATTGGGTTTTTTTTAACTTCTTTAGTTTTCAAGCCTATCGATACTAGAATATGACAGCTAAATTTTATTCAAAACAATTTTTCAGCTAAGCTTCGCGCTTGAGCCGGGATTTAAACTTGTTGCCATGGATGTTAATTTATTAGATTGTGCTACCGCGTAGCGATTGTGGGTGCGCGATTTCATGACGTCATTCGGAAATTTAAGACTGGCCGAAAAATCGCGGGCGGCCGTGAACCATAAGCTTTGCAACACTACACAGCCAGTTTCCATATGTGGTTAATTCGGTATATGAGTGAGCCAATCAAAACGCTAGACACGCGATATTTGAGGTTGTACATTTGATAACGATTAAGAACTTAAATTGCCTTTGTCGGAAATAATACACGCATTATTTTTGTATCTTCAGGACTTTGAGAACCAGATGGACATCGCAGAAAAGAGGAGACAGACACTCCTGAAAGACTTCCTTGTTTTGTGAATAACAGAAATTAGCTAACTCAAGAACTTGTGCTAATATGGACTGCAAATAAACTATTGTGTGCAATTCGCATTTTGTAAATTTTCTTCTGGAAGGTTGAAGACGATGTGTTGCCATGCGAAGGGATAGAAGCTGTAAGCACAGTGCTCAGCGAAAGTATTTTGGTGCATTAAAAACGAAGAAATATTAATACTTGAAAAATGGATGAAAGTGGTCTAACGGAGCTACAATACACCCATGTTTTACTGTGTCTTTACATGACAAAATACGGAAACTTCGCAGTTTCAAGGCCAAATCCAGGTGCCGATCCAATAGTACAAAATATCTTAATTTAACTACGAAAGTATTCGGACGATTACATTTTGGACAAAAAAGGTTTAATTTCGAAGATTAAAATGACCGAAAGTTTAAAAATATGCTTAATATTAATTACTGACTTAAATCGCAAGGCAGGGTTCACACGGTCATGGTCAAAAGTCATGGAGTTTGAAACGCATTTTCCCGGCCTGGAAAAGTTGTGGAATTGGGGGAAAATGACCAAGTTCATGGAAAAGTCACGGAACTTTATCACTGATTTTCATTGAGAAAACGAATTCGCTTAAGATTTTAAATTAAACCATAATTGTGTTTTGCAAGAATTTTACGATGTCTTTCAGTGTTCATGAGGTGTAATTCACTAATTGGTGTTTAGAGTTGGATTAAAGTGTGAATAGCTTCTTTTTTTTTGAGTGGGTTATTTGGTTCCCGATACTTTTACGGTCATGGAAAATGCCATTTGGTCATGAAAAAGTCTTTGAATTTCATTCCTCATTTTCAGTGTGAACCCTGCAAGAATTGGAAGTCTTGGATGGTCAGGAACACATATTTAAAAATAAATTAAATATTTTGCAACTCAGATTTATCAGCTTCCAAAGTAATTTATTTATGAATTTTATTTCGAACGTTTCTTAGAGTTAAATAAAGCAGTGCTTTAATGGCACTAAGAATAGTAGACTAAAGCAATAGCGCCCTTGTTTTTGTTGGCGCTGTTTGCAAACCAGCAATTTTAGTGACAAGTTTTTGAAGTGCATTTATTTTCGTCGTTTGTCCGAGTTTACGAGTGAAAATGTCCGAAAAGTGAATACTAGTAATTGCGTGCCGAAGTCGCGAAGAAATCACGCCGTCTCGTTGTGTTGCCAACATCTCGAGGCCCACGCGCCATTTTTTTAGAAAGCTCGAAAACCAGACGACGATGAGTTTTTGCAACACAACAAGGTAGCGCGGTTTCTTCGCAGCATCTGGCACGAATTACGATGAATGGAAAAAAACTCGTACTCGTCGCCGAATCAAAAGTCTCTAATTGTTGCACGCATGCAGTGTTGCGCGAAGTAGAAACCGATCATACTCTTACAACATTTCATGCAACGGTTTCAAATGTGGTTACACAAAAAGGTTTCACTTGCTATTTGCGTGCAATGTTGCGCCGTGTAGCTGTATCTTGCATTGCGTGTATTAAATAGGGGGATGTTCACACGCGCACAACAATAACGGTCAAGCAGTAAAGTAAAATATGAGTAGTAACTGAAATACTAAATTAGCCCTATCCAGACCGAGGGGGTGGGGGAGGGGAAAGAAAGTGCCCGTGTTGATTTCAAAGGATCACCATTCCCGACGTATTCATTCGATTGCCTACAAATTTAATGACTTTTCATCAAATTTATTAGAAAATAGACATATGATAAAATTTTGTAGTTAATGAGTCTGCTGTTGCCATGGTAACCGTTTCTCGGAGGTGTAGTTTTTTCGTTTTTAGGTTTTTTCATACAATTGACGTATACTTTTACAAATAAGAACCAAAGGCAACCTTTTTAGCTGAGAAGTCAACTTGTTTATTTTATGATAAAGAAATAAATCGATATCTATTAAATTTATGACGTCATAGGTTTTGCGCAATAGGTCATCGAAAGCTAAAAACAATGGAAATTATACATAACGTTATCACAGTAACTTATGTTTTGTTTATTGTTTTTTTCTCTCAAGAGTATTTTTAATCTGAAATTTTTTAATACATACTCGAAATCAAGCAATATTTTTTCACAATCCCTCTCCCTTCTTTCAAACGCAATGAACATATATAATATACAAATATGAATAATCATAAACAGTCACACTTAAAGCAAAACTTCAGAGGCCTATGGACTTTTATTCATTAGAAGACTCCACAAAAGTTTGAAGTTTTGAATAAATGGATCGTTAGAAAAACGAGATTTTCAAAATTATGACATCATAATGACGTCACAGTGACGTTTCACTTCAAGCAAACTACACAAAATTGCTTTTATCGTTCTAGAGTTATAGGCCGCGGGCACTTTCTGTCACCAATGATGGAGCCGAAATCAATTGTGGAATTCCACACAGTTTGGAAATCCTGCTGATGAACAGTAACTGTTTTGTTTGTTTTTTTTAGTTTAAGCAGAATGTACAGTTTATGTCTGTAATTGTTTAATTTGTAATTGGATACAGTTTTAATTCAAAACCTTACTAGTAGCTTAAAAAGCTCCGCGATTAAAAAATAAACACTGTACTCTTATTTTGGATTTACGCACGCGCAGAGTCTAGGGGTGAGATTGTTTACGTAACACTCGGTTTTTAAGTTAGACTGAAATGACACTAAACTAAATAAGCAAGCAAAAAGGAGTTGAACAAGCAAGCGGTTGTTGTTCAGCAGAGCCCCGCCGTAACACAGTCGCACCGCTGATTATTTAATTAGATCACGTGACTTTTAAACTGCTTCAGTACTGACACCAGCAAACAAGTCGCCTACTCATTGGAAGGTAAATCTAAACTCAACGTGAATTTTCCTCCAAAAGTTTCATACACCAAAGTTAGTTCATAAGCTAAGCTAAATCTTTTGTCGAGCCATATCTCCGGTTTCCGTGTTAAGCGCGGATGAGAGTCTTTATTTCCCCTGGATAGAACACTAATCCATCGGAGGTTAGCTCCAAGCAGAACTGGTTCTCATTTATACAGCTGAGTCGACTGAAAACAAGTCGGGTAAAGTGTCTTGTTCAAGGACGCAACACAATGGTCCGACAGGGGTTCACTCTTTTGACCCTTGGATTACGAGTCGAAAGACCACTGCATCGCCGATACTTAATTCATGGGTACCTGCTGAAACAACTTCCAGAACTTTCGATCAACACCAATTTCGTTTAAGTTTTTGTTTCAGGGGAACCATCGATGCCTAGCCTTCCTTTCCTTCATACAAAACTAATGCTTTAATTTTTGAAAAAGACCGTTTCAATTCTAACATATAGATGTGAGAACAAGCCTAAGAAAAGTTTAAGTGTCGTCGACTGATACTTTTATGCTTGTTGATTTGTTTCAAAATCCAGGATATATTAGGCAGCATAATTTACCAAATATGTAGTCATTATTGTAACGTTAGCGTTTATATGTTCATGCAATAAAATGGTTAAAGTGCTTATAACACTAACAACTTATGTGGATCAAATATATCATTTAACATAAAATTTAAAGGGCTTTTGTGAAAAACTTATTGTATTTGATGAAATGGTTTAATCGTTTCTATAGTGGCTCAAACTAGCAAAGGTTTCGGATATCTTGATTCATGACCGCGTTTTCGGGGGACTGGGATGTGACGTCATTCTCAACTTGTAATATCGAACAACGTGCTCTTTTCTAAGCACAAAGAGGCGAAAGAACTGAGAACTGTATGAAAAATTAGATAATTGTGCCTCTGAATCGAAATTTTTTGACTCATTCATGTCCATCTTGCTGTTTTTTGATCCAAAGATGTCCTGCAGTGATGTCATAACCCAGTCGCCCTAAAACGCGGTCGTGAACAACAAAACGCTCATTTCAAACGCGTACAAAATCGAGAATACGACGGATATCAAAAATCCTTTTTAAATCTTCTTTGTTTTTGAAACACGCTTAGTGGATAAAAAGAGGTTTCTAGTGTTATAGGCACTTTAAAAATTTGAAATGGCTGAAAAAAATTAAGGGGCTTCTAACGAAATTTAGAAGGGTTGGGAACGTTTATTGAGTACTTTAATCTATCTAGCTAGTTGAATTACATTTGAGATTGCCTTGGCATATGGTTTCGCTCAAAGGTAATGATGTATATTAAAAGGCTAAATAATTCATAAGGCTTTGAAGTTGATAATATGAACGTTTGCAGTACTAAGAGACTCAGTTTACTTTGTTTTGTGGTGTGACTCACTGAAGCAGCTCACAGGCCGGAATGCAAAACAAGAAAAAGAAAGAAAGAACGAGAACGTCGAACAAAGAAGACAGCTCGCTGCATTCTTCTGAAAAAACCATTGATCAAATAGGAACGAAGCAACTGAAACACGGAAGGTCCTGGACAACCACAGGTAAGTAAGTCGGGTACATGCTTAAATTATGCTTAAATGTTCAGTCCTAATTAATTTAGCTGTAAGTTAATTACTAGGGAGGGTTTGTGGCCTATTACAGTCGCCTTAGATAGCTGTACGCACTGATGTTAGATATGCAGAGCGTTGAGGCGGACTTGAACTCGTTAATATTTTTGGCTGAGACGGCAGTATTATTTAGTAAGTTCCAAGTTTGGATTGTTCTTGGAAAGAAAGAATAAGAGAAGGCTAGGACTAGACATCGCTGCTTATTTGTCTGTACTTTGAGGGATTAGATCTTGTTGGTCGGACGTTCTCCTAGGCCTGGACACAGGAAGCAAACCTAAGTTAAATAATTTGTTCCGGATCTTATAAACATTATGGACTGATTGGGAGATCTCGTAGTTTTTTAATTTGTGAAAACCGTAAAAGCTGTTGTAGATGAATCTTTGTCGTTTTGATATCGCCCTATTCTTTTATGACCAATGGACCGAATTCATCTTTTTTCGGCATCTAGTGACAATTAAAATTCTTCGGTTGATGGCTACTCCTTATCACGGGAATGAGAGAGGGAGAGACATAAAAACGAGGGAAGTGAAAGAAAACAATGAACTGTATGAGAGGGAGAGGAACTCGGAATCAAGGGATGAAGACGAGGGGAGTTAGAGGGGAGAAGAAACTAGAAAAGAGGAAGGGATAGAGACCGCCAATTTACAAATGAAGTTACTCAATGAGATAGCCTCCGAGATCGGAACATATTTTTTTATTTTTCTTCTTGTAGAACGTAACGCGATGGGGGAATATATTGTTCCTAAAGATGGACGACCGCTGACCCAGTTGGGTATGTACAGAAGACTCACAACAAACCATTACATACTGCTTCTCCCTGAAATGCTTAATATTCGTGGTAACACTTTTGCTGTCTCAACTGCCAGTATGGACTTGTGGTACCTCTTGTCGGTGTTGTCAAGAAATTGTCTTACAATTTTCTAACCACAATTTGTTTGGAGTGTTCTTGCCAAGACCAAAGGCCCACAGCGCCGATGCTTTCGCCTTCTCATGGGCGGCGGAAGCAAAAAGAAAAAAATATTAGAGGGGCACAGTGGAAATTATAATAGTTTGTTATAAAATCTAAAAATCCTATTCAAAAGGCCAGTGTCTCTTTCCCCCCCGGTTCCGCCGCCCACGTTTCTAACCCATTCCGTATAAGCACTCGAATGATCCCAGAATACTCCCGACCCGAGTGTTTCAAAAGCCATGTTGATCTGACAGTTTTAAATACATCATTATAATGACTAACCCGAGAAAAGAAAACACCATTCAGTAAATCCACGTTTTGGACCAAGAAACGAGTGTTGAACTTATATACAACAATATTTCGACTTTATTTCAAGTCATAGTCATGTTGAAAATTATTTACAAGCGCAAACAGAATTTATATTAACGTCTTAGAATAGCTCTAGTTCTCTATAGGCTTTTAGGCCTTCGTTTATTGTTGTTTTTGAATTCTTTATGTAGTAAGCCTCGAGGAATTGCAACTTCGACCAGTTGTCTCAGTTAGATCATTAGTTTCAATAGTTTGGCGCAATCGATCCCGGAGTACACCAAGGTCAATGCAGTATATGTCAAAATGTATAGTGTTAATTTGTTAAATTTTTAAACTCGATTATTGCGTTTCTGGCGTTCTGATTGGTTCACTCAATCTTAACTATCAGCTCATAGACCAAATTGACCATATATGGAACATGGCTGTGTAGTGTTGCAAAGCTGAAGTAGGGTTCTGAACAGTGATTTTAGCAGTCATTTTTGGGTATAAAGAGGTTTGGGAAACTGAATAAATTTAATAAAAGAATTAATCCATCCGCATTATTACCATTATAACATAGAGGGCAAAATTACTTCGAACTGATTGGATAACAGCGGGGGCATTTTTTCTTAATTCAGGGCAGAATTACTTAGCGCTGATTGGTCGCTAGTACACTTCCAAAAATTTCCGAAGATTTTCCGAAAATTTCAAAAAGTCTCAAAAATGCCTTAGAAACATTTTCCGAAAATTTTCGAAAATTTCCGAAGATTTCCGAACGTTTCCGAACACCTACGAAGATTTTCCGAAATTTTTTAAAAATCATAAAAATGCCTTAAAACTATTTCCAAACTCTTCCAAAGATTTTCGAATGTTTTCAGAGGTTGTAAAGATTTTGTTTCATTTGGGAAAAATAAGTTATGCAACGTTTTCTCGTGGGATACCGCGGAGAATGAAGAATTTTGCCCTCGATGTCATAAACATGGAATCGCATGGTTCCTCGTAAAATTTAGGATTAATATCACTTGTGTTTTCAATTTTTTTCCAAATTGCCCTCGTCACTAAGCGACACGGGCAATTTTGGAAAAAGTTGAAAACACTCGTGAAATTAATCCTTAATTTTACTCTTCCCCATGCGATTACCTATACTTATAAAATTACTCGCTACGCGTTTCTTTGGCTGTCTACCATCTCATATCCAACACTTGTCGAGGAATAATTGTTAGACATATATGTACACTATTGTACATTGTTACATTTTAGTTCTGGATTATAAATAGTTTTAACTTCAAGTGTGCTAGATTAGTAGTTGTCACTGACTGAAGATTTGACACAAACAAAGTTTAAACATGATGATGGGGTTTGTATGTTGAAATGTAGTTGCAAATTCTAATTCTCATCTTATCGGCAGCGGTTCCCGGTCCCTGCCCCTGGTCATACAGTCCGCAAATTGCTCTTACAAAACCAGCTGCACCTCAGTACTCACTGGTTGGAAAGCCAAAGGAACTTAGAGGTGAGAAAAGGAGATAATACTCAAAGGAGTACCAACAGGTTATTCCCATAAAAAAATGCGTCCAAATACGCAGTCAGTCCCTTTATTCTCCAAAAATTTGTAGAACGAATACTATTTTTACTTGTTATAGAAAGCAAAAGTATTTGGCGCCCTTTCTGAAATTGAAGAAAGAGAGGAAACTTTTTCTGATTAATGTATTACAAATGACCCTGAAAGATCTTTGAAAACGGGTATGCGCTGTTGTTGACCGCATTACTTGGTCAACTTTGGTTTCCCGTAAGTACTTCATAAGAATAAGGGCAACACAAATACTAAGAAAAACCGTGCCCAAATATTTTAGACACAAACCTGTGACAAGTGCCAACGTCACAAAACGCGAATTCGTTATGTGCGCTGCTTTCAGATATTAAACTGAAACCTTTTTTTTTTTTGAAAAAAAGAAATAACTAGTGTAAGAGAGTTAAATGAAAATCCAAAACAGTTTTATTATGTCCTACTAGGGCAGTTACCTCTTGCCACTAACTGTTAAGTATATCTGGATCTACTCGGTATAACCTTGGCTAAATGACGTTTTTTGTTCAATTGAATGATTCTAAACAGATCCTGAGATACCTGGCTCTAACAAGTACGACACCAGGCGAGACGCAGTGTGGAGCTGGCGACGAAACAAAACGTTGGGTCAGAAAGGACGCCCGGAGGATCATGGAACACCAAGTCCAGGCCCCGCCACTTACTACGTGAGCTATTACGCAACTGGCAAACACGCCCCAAAATGCAAACTAGGACCCAAGCACAGAGCGCGTCAGTTCGTTGGGCCCCCTTGTTCTAATATACAACCAGCCGATACACATGGTTAGCAGCTTTCATTCATTTATTTACTTACTTCCCCTACATCATTGTAAAACCATTTACGCCTGTTGACCTCCCCCCCACCTACACACACACATCTTTTTGTAACAACTTCTTTAGGTGCCTTTGGTTATGACCTCAGGTTTCAAGACCCCAGGCCCTGACTACGTACCAAATGACGAACCCAACAACAGAGGACCCGCGTTAGGACTGAAGTACAAGCAACCAAAACCATCAGGCACTCCAGGTAGAATCTAGGAACGAGACTCTAGGTAGAGTCTAGGGAATGAGTCTCCAGGTAGAATCTAAGAAGCGATTCTCATGTTAGTGTATAAAAAGCGAGTCCCCAGGTAGAGTCTAGGGAATGAGTCTCCAGGTAGAATCTAAGAAGCGATTCTCATGTTAGTGTATAAAAAGCGAGTCTCCAGGTAGAGTCTAGGGAATGAGTCTCCAGGTAGAATCTAAGAAGCGATTCTCATGTTAGTGTATAAAAAGCGAGTCCCCAGGTAGAGTCTAGGGAATGAGTCTCCAGGTAGAATCTAGGCAACGAGTCTCATGTTAGTGTCTAAAAAGTGAGTCTCCAGGTAGAGTCTAGGAAGCGAGTCTCCAGGTAGAATCTAGGGAATGAGTCTCTAGGTAGAGTCTAGGGAACGAGTCTCCAGGTAGAATCTAGGAAGCGACTCTCATGGTAGAGTCTAGGAAGCGAGTCTCCAGGTAGAGTCTAGGGAATGAGTCTCCAGGTAGAATCTAGGAAGCGACTCTCATGGTAGTGTCTAGGAAGCGAGTCTCCAGGTAGAGTCTAGGGAACGAGTCTCCAGGTAGAATCTAGGAAGCGACTCTCATGGTAGTGTCTAGGAAGCGAGTCTCCAGGTAGAGTCTAGGAAATGAGTCTCCAGGAAGAATCTAGGAAGCGACTCTCATGGTAGTGTCTAGGAAGCGAGTCTCCAGGTAGAGTCTAGGAAATGAATCTCCAGGAAGAATCTAGGAAGCGAGTCTCCAGGTAGAGTCTAGGAAATGAGTCTCCAGGAAGAATCTAGGAAGCGAGTCTCCTGGTAGAGTCTAGGAAATGAGTCTCCAGGAAGAATCTAGGAAGCGAATCTCCTGGTAGAGTCTAGGAAGGGGGTCTCGAGGTAGAGTCTAGAGAGTGAATCCCCAGTAAAGTCTAGAGAGTAAATCCCTAGGTAGAGCCTAGAGAGTGAATCTCCAGATAGAATCTAGAGAGTGAATCCACAGGTAGAGCCTTGAGAATGAATCCCCAGATAAAGCCTAGAAAGTAAGTTTAGAGTGAGTATTAAGATATTTTGAGCTAGTAACATGTAGTTGGAAAACAATAAATGCAAATGCATGTTGCATGCTATTCCACAACAACTATTGTTTTGCTATCTTTTTTGTGTTTGGATTTTCACTTTGTATACTATAAATATTGTAAGTAAAAGCGATAATCTCTAGTGCAACTATGTTACGTTTTGTGTTTGTTCTATCTTAGAAAGACGTTTAAAACTGGAACAAATTACATAATAATCTTTTTTAACCATACCCATAGGACAATGTTCTTTATAGTTAACCTTAACACGTTTTACACGATCCAAGCCAAGTTTGTAATTTGTTCAATCACGTTAAAAAAACATATTGAGGATTCTTGATTTAGGACCCGGTGCCTACAACGTTCCGCTGACAGGCGATCGCGGGCCTCAGTATTCCCTGGCC
>JAOBRD020960766.1:0-28929 GCA_027575215.2 Hydrozoanthus sils
TCTTTAAACTAGTCGGTGAAAACAGCGGCGCTTTATTGATGCGACACTTCCACAGCCACTCAAGTTCACACAGAAAGATTGTAAGTTTCAGAGCACGTTCTTTGTAAATAAATATTCAAGGTATGAAATCAGTTTACATTTAATGTGGTTTGAATCACTTTTTGGTAAGAAACTTAGAAATACGAAAATCTTCGAGTCAATAAAGCTCAGAAACAGCATTGAACAGATTGGAGAAAATAAAATAATGAATCAATGCTGAAGTGTTGAAAATGTCGGCATTCATTTCTCATCGAAGCATGTTACGCTAAAAGGTCAACATTTATGTCTCAAGTTTCTGCTCTCTTAAATTCAGTTTTATGGTGTTCAAAACATAATAACGTAAGTACTATCGTAAGAATTAGATGATTCCGATGAGTGTAAGCTTGTCATACAACTGTTTCTGCAGCAGATGAATTTTTTTTACTCATGTATTTTGAAATACGGAACTCGGAAGTCACGAACTGTCAAGCCGAACAGATGAACACAATTTTACGATGGCCGAGAAGGGTCACTACCAAGCAACTCGCTTCAAAATATCTTTTGGGACGTAAATTCACTTTAAATAATTTCGGGACCAGAAACTTCGCTTTGAACAATTTCTGGACTCAATTTCACTTTAAAATTTTCTGGAAGCAACTTCACTTTAAATAATTTCGGGACCGGCAACTTCGCTTTGAATAATTTCTGGACTCAATTTCACTTTAAAATTTTCTGGAAGCAACTCACTTTAAATAATTTCGGAACCTTGCTGATTCAGCGTGGTTACCAAGGCCAGTAGCCCTTTTAATTGCGAGCGGAGTTATCAGTGGAGCAGACAACACTATACATTGACATTTTCGGAAACTTAAGTGCTTGTGGACAACAAACATGAGTATAGAAGGAAGGTGAGTACTTGTAAAAATCCATAAAATCGAGTTTAAGAATAAAAGTAAGATAGAAAATCCAAACAGTTGACACAGTGTATCATGTTGAGACTGACAGAGATACTGTTGAAAGACGTTCTTCCTCGTATTAAATCCAGGATGGACATGGCTGTTTTTGTTAAATCATGAATGGTCGATTGTATATTGGTTTTTCTTATCAAAGTGACAAATCAAACCAATGTTCAGTTACAGTGTAGAAGCAGCGATGTTGTCTCACAGCAGTTTTTTAGCAGTGATGTCGGCTGACAGCTGCGTGACACCGCTGTTGATATCGCTGTAATAATAGTAATAATAACAGCCTTTTTTAGACACGGTGAGCAAACTAACGGCAGCTGTGCAGCTGGTGTGGCCGTGTGTGAATTCCTCTGAATTACAAGCTTAAAAATCCAAGTATCTAAAATTAAGGATGTAATTAGTCTAAAAATTCGAATAATATAAAGATCTAAAAAAAAATTGCTTAAGATGCCTACCTATCTTTCTGTTTGTTTCTAACTACTGCTGCCAGCCAATATATCTGCCTATTCGTCTAACTTAGACTGTCTACCTACATATCTAGCAGAAATTAATAAAAACTATCTACGTCTCTAACTACCTATCGTAAAATATATAAAATCATCGTTTCTCCCACTGTAGGGTAAAAATGTTTGGTTATAGATCTTATGGTTCTTGCTGTCAACCAACATTGCCGTCACACCGCTGCTGAAGGACATTACTGTCACGCTGCTGTTAATATTGCTGTCACCGATGGCAGCCAATTTGGGTATGACAGCGCTGGCAGCTCACACCGCTGTGACACAAATGGCAACAGCGCTGTCAGATCACTGTTTCTTAGTTTCGCTGTTACACCTAGTTCAGATTCTTGCTTTGAAGCCAGGTATTGGTAAGGGGAGCTCCATTTTTATTCCATATTTACAAAACTTATTCACATTTGAAAATTTACAATATTAGTGTCAAGAAGACGAAGAAGTTGTCATTTTATTATATGTACGTTTTTTGGGGGGGAAGGAGGCATTTTTCACGCTGGTGAAAATAATTAGATATAATGGACTACCCTTAACAACTTGTGTCTAGGGTGAGTAGATGTTTTGACAATCCAAATATTTATTATATTTCAGGCTGCTGTTTACTGTTGCAATTCTGGAGCTTTTCTGTGAAAGTGCTAGCGTTTTACCAAATTATACCCCCGCTCTCCGACTAAATAACAACCCAGATGATATTGCAGACAGCATAAGAGGTTACTTCGCACAAGGATATAACAGCGCAGAAATAATGGGTATTCTTGGTGTCATCCATGGTGTTGCAGTAGGAATCCGTACAATGAAACGATGGTTGTTATTTCATTTAGCGGTGATACACCATGAACTTATGCTAATTTGAAATCATGAACAATTTTCCCGAAAGTGCAACTAAAACGGAGTTTCTTTAAGAGAAGAATCTTTTACGCAATAGTTTCTAGTGAAAAGGGTACACCTTGTATAACATCGCAGTAGCATTAGAAGTGAAGTAAGTGCTTTGTATCAAAAGTTGTTAAGCAGAAACGCCAAAAATTTGCAATTTTCAATGTTTTTGACCGTTTGTATGCCTCATCACCTCAAGTGATGCACTTGGCATACACTGAGATAGACTTTGTAGGTGCACGCCAATACATTTGTGCATATTTGGTAGTTTTTATGTATGGAATGAAAAAGTGATTAAACTTTTAAAGTTACATTTTGTCGATTTTGATGGGTTTTTTTGACAACATTAACAAAGTTTGGCGTCATCTGTGACGTCATCACATTAATTGACAATTAAATTACAGGGATTATGATGGGATCTCTGTTTAATGTAAAATAACTTCCTGCTAAGATTTTGGTTATGCATTTCGGATTTGAAAAGTTATTAAGCTTTGAAAGTTCATTTTGTGCCATTTTGCACCCAAGTTTCCATTGGGGTGAAAAATTTTCAACTTTTGCTTTGAAATTTATTTTTAAATTACCTGTGATGGAAAGGGTACACCTTCAGTGCAACATTGCAGTGGCCTTAGAAGCGGCCTTGTAGCTTTCTATAAAAAGTTATTAAGCAAAAATACCAAAAACTTGCCAATTTTTGACCGTTTTTAACCGCTTGTGCGACGTCATCACGTCACGTGATGGACTTTGTAGGTGCACGCTAATACATTTGAGCATATTTGGTAGTTTTTGTGTAAGGAATGAGAAAGTTATTAAACTTTTAAAGTTGCATTTTGTCGATTTTGTTGGGGTTTTAGGCAATGTTGACAAAGTTTCGCATCATCTGTGACGTCATCACTTTAAGTGACAATATTGTTGTAGATTGTGATGGAATCTCTGTTCAATGTACAATAACGTCCTTCTGAGATTGTGGTTATTTACTTCGGGTTTGGTAAGTTATTAAGGTTTCAATATTCAACTTGTGCCATTTTCAACCCAAGTTTTCTAATGGGGTGAAAAAATTTCAACTTTCCCTTTGAAATTTTTTTTGATTGAAATTGTCTATGATGGAAAGGGTACACCTTGTGCAACATTGCAGCGGCGTTAGAAGTGGTGTCAGAGCTTTCTTTGAAAAGTTATTAAGCAACAAAACCAAAATTTAGCCAATTTCCACTGTTTTTGACCGCTTGTATGACGTCACGTAACAGCCTTGCCATACTCTGTGATGGACTCTCTGTCAAACAGTTATTTCGTTGGTGTGAAGGTTTTGCTCTTTCGTTCAGGTTTGATTAAGTTATTAGGCTTTGAATGTTCAATTTGTGCTTTTTAGAACTCAAATTTCCATTGTGGTGAAAAATTTTCGACTTTCGCTTTGATTTTTTTTTAATTACTTGTGATGGAAAGGGTAGACCTTGTGCAACATCTCAACGGCGTTAGAAGTGGCGTCAGTGCTTTCTATCGAAAGTTATTTTAAGCAAAAACCTTCTCCAATTTGCCAAAATGGCGGCTTCGATCTTGTTCTAACACTTTGCATTATTACGTTGCAAAATTTAGAGTTGATATTGTTTATATTGCTCTTCGGATCTTTTGTTGGACCACGTGGTGGCCTTTTGCGGTTAGGTATTTTGGTTGCAACCGGTATGGTAAAACATGATCAGCATTTTTTTAAATTCGGAATGCGAAGCGCGTAGAACTGATTTTTTGTAATGGTGAGAAAAAGTTATCGTAAACTCGTGACACGTGTTCATAGTGTGATTGACGCGTGTTCATAGTCTTACTCGCCCCATGCCTCAATGGACCACAATTAGATCTAGAGTATAATTTTATTTGCTGTTGCGGTTGAAACATCTCTACTTTCGTCCTATAGACTTTGCTCTTGTTTGCTGACATCACACATACACTTTGACAAGCACAGTTCAACTATCATGTGTAAGGCTGTTTGGGAAGATATGTAATTTGCTTCTCTAGTAACTTTTTTTCACGTAATCGATGGATTAATCGGTTGATCAATCAGAAAAGACCAAATATGAATTTAATTTGCAGCATCTTATATTCTATGTTATCAAACAAATGCAGGAAATCGAATTCAGGAAAGCTGCACAAACATATTTTGTAGTCATTCGAAGTCAACACTACTATAGGAAGCGATTCAGCTGTGGTGGAGTTTGAAGCACGGAAATCGTGACTAGCAAGTCGTTGTTCGTTTTTCAAAGACTTTATTAAATCGATCCGACCAACCGATCCTATTTTTTCAGGGTATGTCACGGTAGCACATATATTATTTTGTTTGGCCTAAACCATTGTTTGTTGAGACTCGACTCTAAACTCTGAAGTAAAAGTTAATTCTTGCTCTTTTCTTTACAATTTACTGGTCATTATGTTTGTATACTTTAAAGGAGACAACTCCTGAAGAAGATGTATAATATATTTCGACTCTTATTGCCGATCTCGCTACGAACGGTTCCATTGTAGTGTAACGAGAGGTTTTCCTTTTTTTTCATCTCTTTATTCGCAATAAAGATAGTAAGCTAAATCTTGCGACGAGGTACAGAGATCTAACCGTACATCTCGCAATGCAAGACGAAAAAAGACTTTGTCCGTCCAACCTATTCAGACTTACCCTGAGAGATGGAACCGAATCCCGCTCGAATCTTACTTTTAGCTTCAGCTGGTTCGTAGCCGGTTTTCCGTTCTACTTTCCAAACGTCCACTAGCAGTCTTACCGAACGGAATCCAAGTTGTTCCCTCAGTAAAGACTTGAACAAGAGAGAATCAATTAATTTTTAAAGGAATTACAAAATGTTTAATGAATAGAGAACAAAGCCTGATTACAAAGGACGTCACAAAAGAGATAACGGATTCAATAGGTCACAAAAGCAGTTAATTCCACGTGGGCCAGCGACATACTTTGACTTTGCCAAAGAAATTAATTCTCTTTTATTCCCTTTTAGTTGCCAAAGAATCAAACTCTATTTTGACTTAGTTTTAGATTTTGTCCACGTGACAGTAATGTTAGTTTATTATCGACTCGGCTTGTCGGGACAACTCGCTCCGTGTAAAGAGGCCCTAAGACCTTTTCTGTGGACTGTTGTATGATTCCATTCATGTGTTTGTTTGTTTGTTTATCAAAAATTTCAACGGGATGAAAAGTAAAGTAACATACGGTTGTCCTGTTTTTCCCAATAAAGATTTTGTTTTTTCAAAATACAAGAATGTTTTGTGTAAACATGCTAATTTTCTTGAAAAAATTGATACTAGTTTCAATAATATATATGGCGTTAGTCGGCCCCCCTTCAATCCGTGAAGATTCTTGTGCGACTTGTGCGTTAAATACCGTAAACGCTTTTTTATACCTTCAAGACGGGAGCTTATTAGAGAGAGGGGAGGAAGGGGTGGTGTTATTGATTGTCAATAACCAAAAACAGAAACATTACATGAAGTCCGGTTACGAAACAGATTTAATAATCTCTGTGTTCCTCTGACGTTATAACTTTTCATATACTGAAACAGATAAACCGCTGACAAAATGTATTTTTGAAATAGGACGCCTTATGTTTTAAGTCCATCGTCTTTGTGTTGGGATGGGGCAGGGGGGAGGGGGGGCTTATTAGAGTGGGGGGCTTATTTCACGGATTTCGTTGAGGGTAATATAGTATTGACCAGGGGAGGTTATTTCGTACCACCAGGATGCTGCTTGGAAATCATGATAGCACACTGTCGTTTCCTGATTATGATGATAAGTCTTTACTTGTGAATGATATAGCGCGATTTTTTGCGCGGAAGATAATGCAGATACGTGATAAAATAGACTCCGCCGTTATCACTGACATGGATACTGTCCCTGATGACCCTATGGTCAATGATGCAAAGATACTGTCGGAGTTTAAGCCCCTCTGTGAAGCTGACATTTTGGCACTTATTCAGAAGTCATCAAAGAAAACATGTAATCTAGACCCCATGCCGACTAAACTTGTATTAGAATTAAAAGATCATCTGTTACCTGTTATCGCTAAGATGATCAATTCGTCGCTACTTTGGGGACACTTTCCAAAGGCATGGAAGGAAGCCCTTATTGATCCTCGCTACAAGAAAGCTGAAATTAATGACTTCACTAATCTTCGTCCAGTAAGTAACCTGGAGTATGTGTCGAAATTAGTAGAGCGTGTGGTATTTGACGAGGTACATGCACACCTTTCTGAACATGACCTTTACCCCTTGTTGTAATCTGCGTACAGACAAGGTCATAGCACAGAGACAGCCTTACTTAAGATACATAATGATATATTAATGGCAATGAATCGTCAAGACGTTGTTCTGCTTGTGTTGTGTGATTTGAGTGCTGCCTTCGATACGGTGGAACATTCTGTGTTGTTATCTCGTCTGAGCACAAGTTTTGGGATCCGAGGAACAGCACTTGAGTGTTTTGCGTGATACCTATCAGAATCGTTCTCAGCGTGTCTCATTAAGTGGCAAGTGTTCGGAATCTCTTCAGTTAAATCAAGGAGTTCCTCAAGGTTCAAGTTTAGGGCCGTTACTGTTTACTCCGCTGTATGCCAGTAAACTGTTTGAGGTTCTCAAGAAACACCTGCCTAGCGTTTATGTTTATGCGGACGACCCGCAGTTGTATTTAGCGTTCAAACCTGGCTGTGCCTCAAGTAATGATGATGCAATTGCTGCTATGAACGGTGTGTCAATGAGATAAGAGCCTGGATGCTGTGTGACAAACTGAAGATCAATGATGGCAAGACAGAGTTTGTAATAATAGGCACCCATCAGCAACTATCCAAAGTTCATGTTGACTCGCTTGCAGTAGGGGACGCTCAAATGTTGCCTGCTCAGTCGGTTCAAGAACTTAGGGACATGGATAGATAGTAACACGAGTCCAAGTTAATATCAATAACACGTGTAAAGCAGCCTATTACCACATTACAAATGTAAGATAAATAAGAAAGTATCTAAGTAACCAAGCAACCTAGACACTTGTTCATGGCTTAATTGACTATTGTATTAGTATTTTGTATGAGTTACCAGCCAAACAAATAGCAAGTTACAACGGCTTCAGAATTCCGCAGCAAGACTTATTTTTAAGATTCCAAAATTTTATCACATTTCACCATTTCTGCGTACGCTTCATTGGCTTCCAGTATAATTTAGGATTCAATTTAAGATTATTATAATTACTTTTAAAGCGATCCATGGACAAGCTCCAGTATATTTACAAGAACTCATTAGTCTAAAGGAAGATAAGAGATACAATTTAAGATCGTGTGCAATGGGAATCATGCTTCAAACACCAACAATTTTGACCAAAAAGACAATGGGTGACCGCGCTTTTTTAACTGTGGCACCTAAACTGTGGAATGGGTTACCATGACAAATACGAAATGAGCCCAATTTTAATAGGTTTAAAGATTTACTTTAGACCCATCTTTTTAGATTAGCTTTTTGTTAGGACTATTTTTTTACACTATGTACATATTTTATTTTTATAGATCTATTGTTTTTATATTCACAGTTATTCTGGATAATTTATTAATGTTGATAATTTGATTTTGATCATATGTTTACATGCATTTTGCGCATATATTATAAATATTAAATTATTATTATTATTATTATTATTATCATTATTATTTGAAATATGAAGCTCTAGACGGGGGGTTTATTAGAAAAGGGGCGCTTAGTGCGTTTACGGGCATTTTAGGTAATAAGGTATTTAAAAAAAATTTACGAATACAATAATCGAATACAATAAGTAAAAAAATGTTCATAATGCCTAAAGGCCAACAAAAAAGATTAAAGGTGCAGTAATTGCAATGTACCGGCTGAATGTGAGAACCCGTGTAATATATTACCACACCCGGCCAGGAAACGCAGGTATAACAAAACTCAAATTAAAGAGAAAGATGGAGTTCAGAAGACATATTTATTTTGAATATTTGAGTTTTCATTTTCATTTGCTTTAGCATCAAACAATGTACTTTTCTTTAGTCTATTAAAATTAAATCGGAACTTGACAACGTGTTAGTTCTCAGTGTCTGAATATCACATAGTTAGTGGAGTTCCCTACTCTTTCCTCAGGTATCAGTTTGCATCTAGTATTAAACGCGCATATCAAGAAGAGCATTGCTAATGTGAAATCGCTACAAAAAGTGTACTAATGTATGTACCTGATCATACGAAATGCAAATGTTTGGAACAGCAAAAGAATGCTTCTTACAAAGAAGTTAAGAAATATTAACTGCTTCTAGGCACGAACAGGGTTCAAAATCAACAACATTTTTTTGAAGATTAATGGTCGTAGACAAAGTTTTAAAATTAAAGTTGTTTCTTACTTTCTAAAAGAATAGAATGTGTTAATATACTGAAATAATTGCATGTTTCGATCAACTTTATCATCTTCAGAGAGGTTAATCTCTTACTTGGTATATAGTTAACCAAAGGCAAATATTGGAAATACCGACAGAAAAAAATCCAAAATGCCCAAAGCTGGAATCGAACCCACTATAGACAGATCCCGATTATACGGCTCGAGCCACTGAGCTAGCAAGGCAATCAGTTACAACGAACCAAACCAAGACCAAATGCAAGTCCTCCGACACCTGCCCATCTCCTCTCGGAAACGTGAATATTACTTTTTGGCGACGTCGAACTGTTACAGCTATCGAACAAGTTACACGAACATTGAAATATACTGTTATCTATCTTTGAAAACTAAACTACAGTAGATTTCGGAAGCCGATAAAATTGAGGTTCTTTAGACATCAAGTTCGATCTTTAAGCCGTTGAAATCCATGATATCAATGTTATCTTTCTCAGCGTTCCATCTAACATTGAAAGGCCGTGGAATTTTAGCAGCAAATTTTCTAGAAATTCAAAGAAAATGAGCTTGTTGTTAGCGGTTAGATTAGCTAAGTTTGTAATGCGCCAGTCTGACGAGTTCGGTTCCCGGTCGGACCTAAACTCAGGGTCTAAAAACGACTAAGGAGAAGGTGCTACCTTTGCTCTAACAACTGCAAATGGTTAGACCTTCGCGTCTTCTCGGACAAGAACGTTTGGCAGTCTGGCTCGATTACTTTATCATTTATTCTTTCCTTTCTTAATTAAAATGCACCTATAAATACAAGGCATACAAGACACAGATAAACTATCGTTGTTGTTGTTGTTGTTAAACCAAAGCCGACCCTGATGGCAGACTTCATCCGTGATTTCTTGAGTCAAAAAACTTAAATTCGAATAAAATATACTTCAATCACACAAAATCAATAGATGTTAAATAGGATCTGTCTAAAAGCGATTGTAGGAGCTACAGACTCTTGTTGTCAAGAGCTTCTTCTTCCCAGACCAAAAATCTACTGAACGGGATTGCGAATTGAATCAATTACCACGTGATTACCGGTCATGGGTTCGATTCAAACAGTTGTTAAAATAGAAATAAAAGCATACCTCAGCTCGTTCATTGCACTGGAAATACTATCACACACAAAGTAGCCATCCTGAAATGTGGTGATTGAATAAGGGTGTACACAGGTTTCTTCGGCTACAAGAGGCTTCCTCACCGCTTCCTGCGATCTACAGTGCTAGTAAGGGAAAAAAAGTTTTTAAAAAATTAGACAGAAGGAAATGATGCAGCCTGGGAATAGAACTTAATAATTCTTCAAAAAATGTCAGCGTTGATGGAAAGCAATAATTCCTTTCTTGAAGTAGGCCTTTACATGTACTAGCAAATAACAGCAAGGCGAGTAATATGATAAAAAAGTTAAAATCTATAAAAAGTTTTACGGTTTACACGCGTTAAAAATTTTATAAAATGTACATTGACGTTTCGTCTTCTCTTATGGAAGGCTTCATCAGAATGATAAGAAGATAAAAATACTAGTGGATAAAAGTGAAACGAAACTAAATTAGCATAAGTAATAAAAGAATGAAGAAAACTATTGTTCGTGTGCTAAAAGGGAAGGTACTATAGAACAGTAATTCATGCGGTAAAATTTTCCTTGATTAATTGTTTCCAAGTAAAACTAAGTTTGCAAGAATCGTCTCTATTAAAATTGTTTGGGTGTTTTTTAATTTCAATATTTTCTTTGACTAATGGTGGTAAATATTTTTCTGTTTTGGCAGTTACTTGAGTGTTTTCAAAGTTTATGTTGTGGCCAGGGTTAAAATTAATATGTTCAGCGACGGCGGAGAGATGATGTTGTCCGTTGTGTGTGTGTCTCTTGTGTTCTTGTAATCTGCACGAGATCGTGCGCCCAGTCTGACCAACATAACATTTGCTGCAATTACATTTACTACATTAGATGTCTTCTGTTTCGAATTTTGGAAGAGGTTCTTTATAGGTCTGAAGGTGCTGACTGACTTTGCTAAGAGTGTTAAAACCTACACGTATTTTGTTTTTATTGAGTAATTTGGCGATTCTGTCTGTAGTTCCTGCAATGTACGGGAGGCAAGCAAAGTTGAGTGGTTTGTCTTGTGTAGATGTGTTATCTTTAGGCCTCTTTTTTTGGAGAAGATTTGTTTGTTTTTTCGGCCACTTTGTTTTAGAGCTGTAACAACATTCATTTTTCTTGGTTTTTTGAAGCACTGTTTGAGATATTGTCGGCACAGTGAAAAAGTGTATTGATGAGCGACATTTTTTGGGATGGGTGGTGATGAGAGTTTACATGTAAATATCTGTTGGTGTGGGTCTTCTTCCGGCAAACAGAATGTCCAAGAGTTTCGTTAGGTTTCCTGTGAATTTCAACGTCGAGAAAAAGTAGTCGCTGGTTTTGTTCATGAATTTACATAGTAAAACGGAAATTAGGGTGTAGACTGTTCAAGTGTTCAAGAAAATCGTCCAGAAAGTCTTTTCCATGTGGCCAAATGACAAATGTGTCGTCAACATGCTGAAACCAGTTCGTAGGCTTATATTTAGCTTTATCCAAGGTTCTATGAACAAGTTTGCGATTACAGGCGAAAGAGGTGATCCCATGGCGGCTCCTTCCTTTTGTTCATAAAACTCTTTATTCCATAAAAAGTAGGTGTTCTTAAGGCAAAATTCAATAAGAGCAGGATAGTCAGGTTGAAGTCCAATGTGTACTAACTTATTCTTGACTAGCTCAATGGACTCGTCGACAGGAACAATAGTGAACAAAGACACAACGTCAAAACTCACAAGTATATGTCTGTAGCCGTTAGAGTGAGATCCTGGATTATGTTAACAAAATGGCTAGAGTTTTTGATATATGATGGGCCAGATCCGACGAAAGGCTTGAGGTGGGAGGCAAGATGTTTGGCTAGTTTGTATGTGGGAGAGCCGATGTTGCTGACTATAGGTCGCAAGGGAGTACCGGGCTTGTGAATCTTGGGGAGACCGTAAATTCTGGGAGGTTTTGAAGCACTTGGCAGTAACACTTATTCGTGGATCAAGAACGGCAGAACAGGTGCTTTGAAAATGGCTAACTTGAGTAAGGTCCTTTCTGTGAAAAGTGTCTAGATGCTATAGGGGATACGTGGGGGTAGGGGGGGGGGCTCCCCTGACGAGAGAAAAGTTCGGCAAAAACCGCTTTTATGGGAAGCAAGTACAAATAACTCATGATCAGCATTGGAGTTTTATTTGAAGACCAATAAACACCCAGATCGACTTAAGTATACCTGCAACTCATCTGCTGAGGAAAGTAGGCCAGCACCAAAGACTTTGATATTGTTTTCCTCTTTCACAAGACCAAACTCCACCGTGTAAAAATACAGCTGGTTTCAAAAGAGAAAAGAAAACATTAGGGGTGGCTGGATATAGGTCAGCATTGCAATAGATGAGGAGTGAAGAACAAAATGTAAAGAATGATTTCTGTCTATGGTAGAAACGGTTACATGTGCAGTACCATTTTGTTTTTAACATTTTCTTTATTCAAGAAGTCACATGAAAACAGGCATTCAGGTCCCATTCAAGGTCCGCCTTTACCCGAGAAGACGCGAACCAAATGAGTAACTGTAACAGGTTATATACTGTGTAATGATAGTCCGTGCACAAACTAGACCAGATCAAACTAGCATTTCTAGGTTCTATCCACGTATTTGTAACAACGATTTATTGTTTCAAGAAATAGGAAGCCCATGTTTAATAGATAATTGTCCTTTAAAGCTAAGTCCTATCGAATCTCATACCAAGTGGCCAACTGACTGGCGCTCATCTCTGGATTTCGTGGTGTTAAGCAGATGAGAGTCTTTGACTCCCCGCTCTGAACAGAACACTAATCCATCACATGTTAGCCCCCAGCAGAAGCTGGTACTCATTTATAGAGCTGAGTTCCCTGGAACAAATCAGGTAAAGTTTCTTGCTCGAGGGTACAACACAGTGGTCAACTGGGGCTGGAACTCACGACCCTAGGATTACGAGTCAAACATGCTAACCGCTCGGACAATGCGCCGTCGACAAATATCGATTCTCCTTTAATCTTTTAGAATCAAGATATACAGGAACGAAGCTGAAAACCAGTCTGAAAAGTGAACATATGCCTGATAAATCATACTAATCTTGGTCTTTCCCTCGGGAACGGATGAAATAAACTAAAACACAAAATACAGCTTGTGTTTACAAAATGTCTTACAGAATAAAATTGGAAATTGGAGATAAAAGAACTCTCACGCGATCAAATCAAAGTTTACCTGGGAAAGCTTTGTGATCCACTCATCTGGGACACCGAGTGAGGCAAGGCCAATATCCTGCAACAGAACAAGGAAGTTCAGTATAAGTACGACATGAGGTGATTCAAGAACAACTCATGGCGTTTCAGATTTTAGATTAAATCTCTTGGACTTAGGTGAAAGTTAAAGTATCATTATTTAAAGTCGATAGTTCCTTCAGCTGTCAGAAAGTCACCAATGGAAGCTGACGGTGCGCCCTGTAACACTCCCCCCACACCCCACCCACCCCCCATCCTCTGTCAGTGCTACGTTTTACGGGTATTCAAAGCTACAGCTACACTAATCAGAAGTAAGTCGAAACAGACGTGCAATCACCAGGGATTGAATTGGCTAGCTCTAGCTCTGAAGGCCGCGCACTAACCGGCTGAGCTACGCCTGTTCTTATAAGACCGCGTGTTGACAGGTACAGTTTAATGGACAAAAAGTTTGCAAATATACTTATAGTAAGCTGAACGCCAATTTTGAGGCGGTTAAAGAACGTTTGTATTCTAAGATGCTTGACTATTCTTCGGGGCAAAAGTTATGTACACAACAACCTCTTGAAAAAGAAATAGTTTCGTCATGGATAACTTGAAGAAAAAAATGGTTGATACTCATACCTGAGAGAACTGCGCAAAGACTTGGTCTGCCAGCATTGGCATGTGGCCACAGAGCTCGTGACACAGATCCCTGCATTTATTGGCATTGGATCAAATTAATCTCTACCCTTTCTCTTTTTTTAATCACTTAAAGATAAATACCAACCTAACAACATGCAACAAAGTATTAACGTCAACCTCGTCTATCTAGAGTCGATCTAGAGCGAGTACAAAGGAGAGCTCTATCTTGTATTTTCCCGAGTGTTAATTATTCAGAGGCGCTTAAACTAGCAGGTCTAGAGTCTATCAGAATCAACCAAGAAAACATTTCACAACAATTATTCAATTCCATCATCAGTAACCGTTCTTCAAAGATATTTAACCTTCTTCCTCCCTTAAATAGATGTTCATACAAACTAAGGAAGCAAAGACAATTGGAACAACCACTAGTTAAAACTCAAGTTTCGCCAAGTCCTTTCTCATAAAAAGCGCAAACGAGATGTATATTCCTAAATAGCGGAAATTTAATTTTTCTAACAAATAGATAGTTTACATAATTTATTTTTAAAAGTATATTTTTATATTTTATAATTGTAAGAAATGCAACTCAGAATTTTTACTGCAATGTTTCTAAATAAAACATAATCACAGTTCACCAGTGTGATGGATCAGCTAGCTACAGGAATTATTGTTACTCACGGTTCAGGCGTGTAGAGGGGCCTGGAATGATGCCTTATGTACTGAGTGCAGTGAAACACACGGAAAGCAAGACCTGCCAGAAAGTCTCTTGAAGAGATCATCCCGGCAACTGGCCGAACAGTAAATCCTGATTTTTCTGTGGGAGTTTTACAAATGAACCAATCAGATATTTCTTGGGGAAGGAAAATATGCAGCGAGGATCTAGATTTTTTCATTATCGATTTTTGGGAAGGAGAACTCTTCTGGGTGAATAATACTTAATTGGAAAGAGCTGGTGGTAATATTTGTTTTACTGGTCGAAAGAGGAAATTTAGATTAGACAATCCTTAGAGAATAATTTAACTATAAAAATATTAATTATCGATTTTTGGGAAGGAGAACTCTTCTGGGTGAACAATACTTAATTGGAAGGAGCTGGGGGTAAAATTTGTTTTACTGGTCGAAAGAGGAAATTTGGATTAGACAATCCTTAGAGAATAATTTAACTATAAAAATATTAATTATCGATTTTTGGGAAGGAGAACTCTTTTGGGTGAACAATACTTTAATTGGAAGGAGCTGAGGGCAAAATTTGTTTTACTGGTCGAAAGAGGAAATTTGGATTAGACGATCCTTAGAGAACAATTTAACTATAAGATTAAGCGATAGCAGGTCTAAGTGACGACTTTTCGACATCCGCTAAACGTCATTCTCAAGTCATTGTCCAAGAAGCAAAATAAAGATTCTGTTCGTGCCAAGCTTTTTGTATGACACTTTTCAAGTTTTGTTTTTGTTGTTTTTATTTTGTTGTTTTCAGCCAAGCCTAAAATGTAGTCTAATTTCAGTATATAACATTTGTTTTGCTTCTTGGACAATGACTTCAGAATGACGTTTAGCGGACGTCGTCACTTCGACATTTAAGAGAAAATAGCAGCACTAGTTTTCATCATGTTAGCGTGCAACTGATATATTGTGGCAAATATAAATTCTAAGTAAAGAGTCTAACCAACGAGAGAAACAAAGGATATGACGTTATCATGGAATTGTTCTTGACTGATTTGGATTTGTACCAATTTCCTTTTTTAAAAGTGAGACTTTCAGGACACTAAGGTAAAACTCACTTTTCAGGAATTTTGACACATCTTCCAGCTGTGGGACATTACCAACTCTGAAAAACAAGTTGATAATACAAGCCAACATATTTGTAAGTAAAAAGGTAATCAACTGTTTTTTTGCTTAGCAATGATGACCAATTCTTAGCTTCACAACTATAATTGCTGTCAAACCAGTTCAAGCGGTTTGCTTGAGAATAAGGATTTGGTTTTATATAACTCAAATAATGGATTCATTACCTGAACGAAATTCTTAAATCTAAATCCTGTTCGACTCAAGCTTCGATTGAATCATTTAAAGTTGGTTTCATACCGAAAACAGGAATTCTAAACTAATTTGGCGGTAGTGAATTAATGCGCGAAACAAGCAATCTGTCGTTTATAAGTCATGTTGTGGCGAAACAAACCCAACTGTAAGTTACGAAACTCGAACTGACCAATCAGAGCGCTCAAACCTTAATAAATTATATCAATGACTATATTAGTGTATACTGACCTGTAGCCACACTGTTCCTGCATTAGCTTCCATGACTTGTTGAACTCAGAACACGCGTGTGTTGGATACAACTGCGAAAGTGTCTCAAAAACTGCGTTCCTGATAAACAATGAAAACGAGGCAAAGTTTCACACGGTTTGCAGACTGCAAACATTTCTATTTTTAACAACAATTTAGCTTTGGAATCATTTTTTTCCTTTTTTGCTTTACTTTACATTATTTTTTGTTAGGAGCTTTAATAAATAGCATTTGAGTTTCTCAAGTAACTACACTAATACTTATTTAATAATTTCCCCATAAAATATGAGGAGAAATTTTGTATAACACTTAAAACAAATTATTGACGCTAAAAGAATCCTCGTAAAAGATGAATACTGACATGAAAGCGTTTCGACGCTTCGTAGCGCCTTATCCAGTGGAAGTGAAACTGTAAGATAGTATACAAAGTACCTAATGGACGCCAGCATCTTTTTCGGTCGCAAAATAACTCACGAATTTTTTACGGATAATGTATTGCTCTTCATTTCAAATCAACAAAAGCATAAGCGCAATCTGCTGGTCATGTTATATGCTGTTAAAACTAGCAGTTTTTATCAAAAGGGAGTGCTGCGAGCAACTTCAATATTCGTCTTGCAGTTAAGACTAATTTCTTTGCTAGGAGAGTTTCTGCAGGGAAAGACAACTTAGATTTTAATCATAGACATTAGCCAAAAAATAGCCTTCTTTTGCATTTCTCTTCTACCGCGTGTGGCTGAGAACAGCAGTTTTACTAAGGCCTACCCGGGTCCTTAAGTCGCCGCGATTTAGAGCGATTTATTGCGACTTAAGGCGACCTAAGGCTATTTAAGGCAATTTAAGTCGATTAATGCGATTTAAGGAAAAATGGGGTGAGAAAGTGCAATTTAAGGCGACTTAAATTTTTATGTATATATCTGCTCGACTTATATTAAGGGCTACCCCTGGTCCTTAAGTCGCCGCAATTTAGAGTGACTTAAGGCGACTTAAGGCGATTTAAGGAAAAATGGGGTGAAAAGGTGCGATTTAAGGCGACCTAAGGCGATTTAAGAAATAATGGGGTGAAAAATGACTGCGACTTAGTGCGATTTAAGGCGACTTAAGGACCCGGAAAGGGCCTTTTACTACTTTAGATTATCTAATTTGTTAATAAACTGTAACCTAAGAACTCTTATTGGCAGAGTAAATTTCTTTAAACACTACTGTGGATCAGAATCTCACTTATTTAAGTCTCGAGAGTATTTTGTTTATAATGTCAATTGTGTAACAAAACATGAGACTAAAAGCTGGAACATGTGAAATGGAACATACACCACAATGGGCTTTTGAGTTCGTGCTCGGCTTGAACTTGAAATTCGTGAACCGTTTGATTCGAGGGCAGACTTCGCATCCAACGGAACATCATCGGGTAGGTAACTAAGCGATATCATCTCCGAAACTGGAAAAACTTGACTGTCCAAAGCCTTCAAGAACATTCTTTCTCCTTCTTCAAGGATTATATCAACTGTTTGCAAGCACCATTGCATGACTGGCAGCGACTGAGCACGCAGTAATGATGAAAAACTCATAAAAGAGCATTGCCTGCCCCTTGAAATACTTCCAGCAATAAAAAACTTCTTTGAACAGACCTCAAGCTCTATGCAAACTCCCCAAAACCTTCGGCGAAAAGCATGAGGTGAGCCCCAGCTGTTTAATTGGGCCACCCCACACATGGCAAGTAATACTGCCGCAGGTCATAAGCACTTTGGGCTCAAAATCATCTTTAATCCATGACACTCAAATCTCGGCTTAGAACAGGATTAGGATGCTGCTCGCTATTGCTCGCAGCAATAAAAAAAGATTTCTAGAGGTAGACTAATTCTGAAGTTGAGGATTTTGGAGTTTTCTATACTACAATCCCGACAAAAGAAAGTGAAACACCCCCTTCCCCCCACACACACACAAAGTTGATTGTTTGATGTAAAAACATGCGAATTTTTTGCACTTGCTGGACAAACAACATTGAAAGGGGGAAAGCGTTTCATTATTTTTGACGGAGGTTACAAAAGACAAATATCTAATGACCTACCATGTTAAGATATCCTCTTCAGTGTAGTTAATTCTGGGAAGAGGCTGTCCACTAAAAAATGGAAACTTTAGCTTTTAATATGTTTTTAAAGACGGTTTCAGAGATTGAATATTGACTTTAGCATTATAATTTCGTAAAATAATTTCATATCCTTCGTGGTACATAAAAATTTATCTCTCTCAATCTTATCAGTTCAATCTTGCTTTTTACTTTATCAGGTCAATGATTCAAATGGAACCTTCAGATTTTTGCTCGTAGCCGGTTTATTTCTTACGCACCAGTGGTTCTATCTAATCTGATGGCCTAACAGGTTCTCAAGCATAGTCGACAAATGGAATTAGTTCAATGTCAGTTAGCTTATGTCGCGATTGCTAGGCACCAGGCTCTCCCGGTGAATTATCAGCCGCAGGACAAGCTGACCCGTGCTACACGACTTTTGCTTCAGCTAATTGAGCTTTGTTTCGGACGTTACATTTAACTCGTGCTAGAAGCAAAGCTCGACAAAAATTCGATGTTTTGAACCAAGTTGAGCAAAAGTCTTTTTAGTAATATAACAATCGAATCCGAATCGAGCTGGCTTAGCGCCAGGCCTTAACGATCAAGCCGAGCCCTCACCAAAATCACGCACTGTCCTTTCGACCGATCGAGATAGTTATGTTGATAGTCCAGCGCCCGCCGTAATTACTTCAAAGCCGGGGGGGGGGTTGGAAGGGAGGTACTCCCTCTAATGATATGATAGGGGTGCTCGTCGTATTTTTTAGGGGTCAAAATCTGTAACTTGGTAATTTTTTTAAAAAAACGGTATTTTAGGGTGCAAAGGCAAGGCAAGCGTAATTTCTTTGTAGTTTTAGGTAATTTTTAGTACCAACCGATCATGACTTGGTATTTTTTAGCCTTAGGAAACTTTTTAACATATCGCGACAAGCATCCCTATCCTTTTCACGCCGAAATGTCCCCACACCCCCTTGCTCCAAAGTCATTTGATGGTAAAAGAGTCATCGTAACGGTAACTAAAAGTTTTACCTAGAAAAGTGTACTATCTTCAACTTCAGCGAACTCAAAATGAAGCTTTACAGATAAATCAATGAGAACAGAACAAGCTTCGCTTACTATTTGTAGTTTAAAGCAATTTGTGCCAACTGCTCTCTTCGATTTATGTAATTTATATCCTTGAATCCCTGTAACAAAGGTAAAACATTTGTCTCAAATTCTGCACCTGATCAATATTTATCACATTTTAAAAAGTTGTTTGTTGCACACTGATGTCATTTTGTATATTAGTAATCATAAAATCTTTTTTATTTTTTATTTTATAAGAACATCAAATCTTTTTTTGGCCGAGGCTGATTGTTCTGGAATATTTTGAGGAGCTCAACCTCAAATGTTCTTAAAATGTTTCTAAAAACATAATGTCAGCATTAGGTGTGCAGTTGTCGTTTTCCATTCTTACAAACCAACCAGAAGCACAAACTGAGCCGGTCGCTACCATGCATGGCCGTCAAAAAGAAACATGATGTTATAAACTAAAAAGGTATTTAAAACAAACGAGAAAAAAAACATTTCTAAAATCTCGTGCAGTGTCCAAAATAAAATTCATCTCCTCTCCTCAGCCTCAGTATGTTAGTCATAAATTTTGGGCAAATATTTTCAGCCTCGTGTTCTTATAAAAAGAAACTAAAGGTTCTCTTAAAAAAAGTGTTTCTTAAGTGACGTCACTGATTTGTGTCTTTCCCTTCTTTTTTCTTAGATTGTTTTAAACAATTGTCTTAATTTCTATCGGCAACTGATAGAAATTGCGAGCTCGTTTTCTTAATGTTAATTAGCAAATTTGAAGCTTTTGCCAGATCAGACTCAAACGACTAAGTGACTACCCCAAGTGCTGTCTTTGCAACACCTTCTTGACA
Organism: Hydrozoanthus sils; assembly: GCA_027575215.2. Classification (NCBI taxonomy): domain Eukaryota; kingdom Metazoa; phylum Cnidaria; class Anthozoa; order Zoantharia; family Hydrozoanthidae; genus Hydrozoanthus; species Hydrozoanthus sils. The sequence goes on from JAOBRD020960766.1 coordinate 19,927, forward strand.
TTGTATCACTTTTCATAACAACGCACCGGATGATCAGCGTCCAGCTCTTTGCCATAACGCAGAACGCGGTGGGCGTACTTGTCCAGTTCCGCAATCTTGCGCGGAAACCAGGGAACAACTGAAAATCAACGCATAAAACTTGTTATACACGTGCAACTGCTTCGTAATGTGACACCTCGGTTGCTCAACACTGTGGTAAGATAAAAATCTTTACAATGAAAGTTTGCTCAAACAATACAAACATGTTAACCACAAACTTCTAGTCCAAGTCAACTAAAGGAACAACTGAAACTTAACCCTGGGTTAGGCCGGTCTAATCGGTCTTTGAATACCGCGCCCAGGCCAATACTGTGCTGTAGTTGGTAGTTTTGGAGAAAAAAATGTAATATTAGATGATATATTTCCTTTCCCATGCTTGCAGGGGAAAATTGTGATGTTAACTATGCAGCGTATTTATTTCTTAAAAGTGCCCCTACTGTTGAAAGTTGAAAGTAGTGTTTCTTTCTTGTTTCAAGGTCTTACCTTCGCCTTTGACTACGAAGTCTTTTGTTGTCTCGTCCTGTATGAGAAACAGTGCTTAATTTTAAAGTTTGTTATATTGCGGAGGGTCAAAAGAATTAACTACGGTGTTTACTGACGAAACTCAGGAATCTACTCCGATATATCATGCTTTGTAGCGTCAGTTTGAGAAAAAATATAGCTCAGAAGCGAATGTAGTAAAAGTTAGTCTTATCCCTTTTAAAAATTGTTAGAAATTCTTCGTGTCAAGGAAAAAAGAAAAATTGGAGTCAGTAGCTGTGCTAGTTGACGGAAAAGAAACAGTTCCGTAAAGAAAAATGAGGCTCAGCCAAATTTAGTGGTTCAAAAAGCGTGTAGCCAAAAAAAAAACCGTTTAGTAACACGTATCAATGCACCAAAACCAAATTCAAATTTACGCGCACACGGGAGGAAAGCTGAGCTAACAACCTCGCAAAACTTTTTGCTCAGCCCTTTTTACCCTCGTGTGCGCCGGGCTTTAAAATAATTACCAAACTTTTTTTTTCTTGTGGCCATTTGTTGACCTTGTATAATCGGGTTTTTTATTTTACAATTATTTATTTTTCGATGAAACTAACAAACAATAATGTAAAAAATAAAAAGTAATTGATAACGCCATGCGCCAATCGGCCACCATAGTTATTCTTATTTGTTACACAAACCTGACGAGTTTGATCTTTGGTTCTCAGAGCCATCTTCCGATCTTCGAGAAATAAGATATAATGAACACATTACAAACCACAAAACAAGAACAATGTAAAATATTTCTACGGTTGATAAATGATATACACATAAAATGATTTTTGGATGATGTGTATTTATCTAATACTAGTAATAATCATAGATTAGTGAAATGCGTTCGACTGATGACGACATATTTCTGAGCTTTGCTCGTCGCCGTCTTTATCTAAATTGCACGTTGCTTGTGAATATACTGATTACTGAACATCGCCGGAGTTCTTTATAGTCTTTTGTCTGTGTTCTATGATTAAATGTAACAATGCTTTTCTCGAAACAATTCGTCATAAAAAGTTGACAAGAACACCTGCAAGAGAGTGTAGTAGCACGCTTTATTGGCTATGTCCGTCCAAAGTTCGCCTGTTGCATTCGACTGGCTTATTTTGCTCGCTTAAAAAAAAGATTTTCGTATATTTTGGCCGATAAGCTGAATGTCTCGTAGCGCGTTTCTTTCCTGCAAAATACATCGTTGCACAACTTTTTGATATCGTTATAAGCACCTAAACTTGTGTTTCTTCCACCCACGAACTTTCTCAATCCAGATGTGCCCAAAAATAGACCTGTATATTTTGCAAGAAACAAAAGCCAATTATTACGAAACAAAATATGCAGAAGTGGGGAAAAGAAATGCAGGCGAAATATGTGTTGTAAAAGTTACACTTTAATAGCATATTCCAGCTAAACATACGAATAAGGAAGTACGATTAAGCAGCAAATAAAACACAGATCTATAAAAAATTATGATTTATTCAATTAGATCATGAAATCACGAGTATAAAAGAAACTCTATGTAAAAAGACCGGAAACTCACAGCGAGTACGGATAGTTATAACTTTACTTATTTAATAAAAGTACAGCGAGTACGGATAGTTATAATTGTTAGATATTATAAAAGTATTACTGAACTTCAAAGTGAAAGGTGGCGCGTGCCACGACCACTTCGGTGTTAAATTACATTACATGACGGGAAGCTTTAATAAAGCTTATATTTCTGTACTGGAGACGTGATCCGTAGGTAGGTAAAGTTGTTGGGCTTGGTTTTACGTATAGGAAAACCCCACACAAACTAATTACCAGAACTAAGAAACTAGTATATTTTTATTGACTATTTCGCATATTTGTAAGTAAACACCTAAATTTAGAGAACATAAATAGTGAGAAATTTGTAACTTAGTTTAGTACGTCTTAGTAGAGAGATTCATACGACGAGTGTAGATCGCAAATATAAGATTGGTTGTAATAAAGAAAAGAGAAGATACAGTCCTTGTGCCCGTAGTTGTGGTCCTAAACCTTCAGAGACTTTGGAGAGCGTAAAACAAAGTGTCAACAAAGTTCTGACAATACGCGAAGTTTTGACGAAATATGAGCTAAAACTTTTTAAGCAAGATTGAAACTGACCTCGCCAAAAAAAATTTGCTGCAAAAACAAAGAACAAAACGAGTTTCGCTTGCACTTTTTTTACCACTTCTGTTTATAAGAAATCATTACAAATATTTTTAATGAGAATTTTAGCGATTACTGATGAATTTCTTTATAATTTTGTTACTGAAGGAGAAGTTGAGCTCCTTCAAAAATTGAATTTGAAGCATGTCAGACTTCAACTGGAAGGGCACTTTCTTTTTTAAACACAAAGTCGTCATAATTTTTGAACAATCGACACGTTGGAGAATGACTGATGGGCCACCGCGGAAAAACGCTATAGGGACAGCACAAGTGAGAATCAAGTATTTATGCATGTATGTAGAGAGCTCGTTTACTGGCCTGTCAACGCACAAATAGACGTGCCATGGAGTTTATCGGCTATGGAAGAAACTCCGAAGTCACTTTTGATAGAAATAATAAAAATGTCGAGTCTTAACAAATCACGTGTGAGTCTAGATCCTATTTGGCCAGAAAAGGTTTTACACAGCAGACTACCAAAGCAAAGGCAATTGATATATGGCAACAACTACCGATTGAGCTAAAACAACTTAAATGTCAGCAGCTAAAACTTTTCAAAGAAAGTAAAAAAATATATGTACTTACAAAACAGTTTCATACACCATAAACATTATTCGTTCAACCCCTCCAAAAGTACATATTTACCGAATGTTTACAAAACAAATCCCAACATAACATATGCATGACTAGCGTCCAACTAGAAAACCTATGACTACATTAGACGTTTCTAAATACTCCATATATCTTTTTCCGTATACGTTAAAAAATATATATTTCTAGTACTCTGTTGTAACTTAAAATTAAATATGAAATGTGAATAAAGTATTATTATTATTGTTGTTGTTGTTGTTGTTGTTGTTGTAATTAGGAAAGAACAAACAACACGCCCGATGTAATTCTATAAAGTCGTGGAAAGGCGCAAGGGGGAGAAAGGGCTTTGGTTCGTTTGTTCAGTTCATTTCAGTTTATATTTCAAGGATCTCCAAGACAGTTGACATCTGCAAATAGCAGCCATGAATGCTAGTCTAAAGCAGATGAATTGTCAATTACAAATAAAACACATATATATAAACTATTAGAGTTCTCGTTACATTAATAAAACTTGAGTTTACAAAGAGTAATCTCTCCATGTTTCTCGATTTTATTTCATTGACATCCTAGGAAAAACATCTATTAGCTATTCGGCCGCTCTGGGTAGGTTCCATTGTTATTTAATTGCTATAGCGTAGGCTGGCCTCTTGGGATAGGTTCCATTTTCATTTAATTGTTGTAGTAAGTGAGCCTTAGTTTTTCTTTTAAATGATTTTTTAGAGAGCTCTTGTAGTTTGTGGAATGTACTCGAATTTTTGAAAAGTTTTGTAAAATAAATAACCCGTGTAGTGAGACATTTGCAGTAGTATAATTAAAAGTTTAAAGAGCGCTTTAGTTTTTTCAAATTTAGGAAAGTTGAAAATCACCGAAACAACCTCGGCTCAAAATATCGAGAAAAATAATGGATTTTCTTTTAGCGCATACAACCAAACGCGTTCATATTTTTTGACACAAATTTCAGGAATTATTACCCACAGACGCTTTTAAAAATTGAAATTATAACCATCTTAAAGCACATAATTAGTATTCTTTTGTGTGAAAAAAGCTAAACCAGCCCGTAAAAAGTATCCCGTGGAGAAGCCAAAATGCATGGTGATAATTTTACTGGGTATTGTGTCAAAAAATATGACGACGCGTTTGGTTGTACGCGCTAAAAGAAAATCCATTTTTTTTCTTGACATTTTGAACCGAGACAAGCGCTGGCGGAGGTGGTTCAGCGATTTTCAACTTTCCTAAATTTTGAAAAAACTAAAGCGCTTTTGTAACTTCTAATTATACTACTTAGAAAGATTTTTAAAAATTCGAATTTTTACAACTGTCGCGGCACTCTAGATTTTAACAGTCATTGACTCCTGAGTGTTGCAAATAAATCTATATAATAAACACGGTTTATAAACACTCGATCAGCTCTGGAGTTCATATTCCGTGTCTGAATTTGTTCCAATATGATTGGCATTAATAAACTGCCGAAACTGAAACTATACTATTATTAATTTTTAGAAAAATCCACTTTTTACAGCTTCGTTTAGGACTGAATACTTTTGAATTTTCAACATTTTCACTCATGTTCTGTCAGTCTACCACTTTATCAGAAGTAATTTCTAACAAACTAAGTGACTAAAGTTATTTTTTTGAAAGTGTGTATAAAGAGTCTATCTGTGTGGGTATGCTCAATTCTTGGACAATGCAAGCAACACCTTCTTTGGCATTTTAGCAGAAAATTGAACTTCGACTTTGCTAAGATTTTCTACTCTATACTGTCATGTTGCTCTGTACTGCCTCCAGCAATCGAAACAACCCGCGCGGTCTCTCCAGCGTAGGAGACTAGGTCGAATACGTCCGCCATCTTGAAGATAACCTACAGTGAATTTAGTGTTTCCCCTTTATACCCGGGTATTCAAATGCTTAACCAGCCCAGGACTCCTGATTGGTTCTTTCCAAGATGCGATAATCGATAATCTATGGTAGTGACTAGATTCCATCCGTTAAACCGCCCTTTTCGGAGAAGCCTGGGAACTGCTTCCGAAAAAGTTCCGTTTAACAGGAACCGCGCCAAAACATTGCAGTAATGTTGTAGCTTACTAACTATCGGCCGCGAGCGAAGCCGGTCGAGATTTAATTTCTGAAGCAAAATCAGTATTAAATTCACCTCTGCAAATAGAAGCACATGTCCTTATTCGATCAACGGTCTAAGCCAAAGATCTTTGTTGCTTACAACACTGTTAAGCCATGCATTGTAAATATAACAAACGTTTATAATTGGGAGTTGAGGTTGAATTAAAATACAAAACAATACATTTTATTCACATTTCCAAATTTTACGGAATAAGAGTAAAAAACAGCGTTTATGCTCTTTCTTCTACAGGATATAAATTCAGCTAGTTCATATTTACTGTATTTAAGAATACAATAAACTATTAATTTTTAGTTCATGTCGGTTATGCAGGAACACAAAATCATTATAAAGCATTAATCCTGAACATTTCTTGTACTGCGACTAGTTTCGGTTTAATGATGGCGTTTATTGTTCTTGCTAGTTTAATACCGTGATTTTTTTCCCATCTAAGCGCTAATCTATAAACAGTAACGAAAGAGAAGCTTTGAGTTCAAAAAGTATTGAGGTATTTATTTTTGGAATTAGTTTTTGAACAGCCACAAACAACTTGGCAAACAACAAGTTACATGTTTCTCGAATGAAATGATCGGCATATAACTAAATGTCTTCAAATTGAAATGAATTTAATTAGAACGATTTCATACCAAAAGCGAGACGGACAAAAGAGATTTAAAAACAGAGGTCGAGATGGATTGAGATCAAAGTAAAAAGCTAAATAACATTTTGAGAACCGTGCTGGAGGCAAGCGGAAGTAAAACGTGACACTCTAAAAAGTAGTTCACAGGCTTCTCTAGAAGAGGGCGGTTTAACGGATGGAATCTAGTCATTACCATAATCTATATGGAGGGTTGCATAACTCTTAATCTCAAACACGAGACTAAAAACTCGGGCTTTTGTTGTGGACTACACTGTAAAAACTTGAAACACTTGATTGAAACACTTTCGGCGCCATAGCCAACAACTTTGGCGGCATTGAAAGGCACCATTGTCAAATATGGTGCTCAGCAATACATTTCAAATGAAAAATAGCGAAGAATGGGTTAAGTCATACTTTCCATCACCCCCCAGTCGCCCTTGTCATCTCCTCAATTTTTGGGGTATTAGCAAAATCTATCTTTTATGCCACTGACCAGTGCAATTTCTAAACTATTGTCACTAACCTCAAATTCCTGCATTTGCCTCCTCACCCGCGTCCTTTGATAGAGAATGATGTATTGAAGGTCCGGCACCGCGGAAAAATGCTAACGGTAACACAAGTACGGAGACTTATATTTAGTCATTCATTTATTCCTTTCATTTGCTCAACTTGGCGGGAGGCAAATGACAGCACTTTTTGTACATTAATGTAAAGAAATGACCACTGAAGAAAATAGCCTAGGGCGGCATCGCAGTATGCTTAGTCAGTTGCTGATAAAGAATAAATGGTGTAACAATAAATTGTCGGCAAATTAAATCCCTCCATGTAGCTACAAGGAAACACAACAACGCACAATACCATTCCAAACATTTCAGTCAGGGAACAGCCTGGTTAGAAAATTTCGTAAGAAATGTTCTCCGTTTACTGTGCAAAATATTGTAGGATATTTCTTTAAAAGAAAGGCCAGAGAAGCGGAATCGAATTGGATTACAAAAGTATTTGCTTCAAAGCTTGTGGTCTGTTCAAACATGACCATATCCAAAAGATATAACTTTCTCTCTATCGGATAAAAAAGAACACGCGTGCAACTGTTAATAAACGGAAATAAAGATTCCTAGTATATGGTTACCATGGTAATAGGAGAAAACAGGATGGAGTGCACACTGGGCTCCTTCAGGATCAAGATTAAAAAAGTATCAACGGTTCGCCTTGGCCGGCGAAGTTAGTTTTACAAGGAATATTAAGTTAAAACAAGCTAGTCATGTTGTGAAGATTCTTTCTTTCGATATTTTTTATTATTAAGTACCTTTTATTACCTTTTTAAGTCAAATGTTTGTGTGGTTTCTAGAGTGTTCATTGAAGCAGTTGTGGGCCGTATCGCGATTTGCACAAGTCGATTCTTTAGGGTCTGTGAAATGGCTTATTTTTGTTATTTCCTCCAGCTGTTTTGTATTTTTCGAGTAATGATTAATTCTTTGAATCCTTAGTTATAAAACCAAAAGTTCGGTCACTCATTAATTTTAACAAGCCTCTATTGTCAACCTATTGCTGACTGTGGGATAGTTTTCAAGGACGCGTGTTTCGGTCCGCTGCTTTCGCCTACTTATTAATAAACCAAGTTTTGCCAGGATCGAGGTTCTTTGAAGTATACTTGCTGAAATCATTGTTTCTTTGCCTCAGAAGTCCGTCTTCTTCGATTGCAGGAAGACTAAATTTGTTGAAACAGAGAGTAAAACTCGGCAGATTGAGACAAAAAAACGGTCAGAAAACTCTGCAATTTTCTGTGGGCGCGCACATAACAAAAACATTGATTGGTAATCTTTGTATTTTCTGGGATATGAATGGCTCAAGCAATGTCCTGCTATTTTTCTAAACAGAACAGCTGGCCTATCTATAAATGACACTGTTATACGAAACAAGGCAAATTAATCCTGACTTGTACAATCCTAATACATTAAAGTATGATATATAGCTATGCGGACAGCAATGGATTATCTTTTAGCTAAAATGTAGTTAGATTTTGAAATCAATCTAAAAAACTTGCACTTGCGACCAACATTATTTAGATTTCAAATAATCATAATCATAACCATAAAAACAAAAGCAATAATAATATTAAGAAGAAGAGGAAGGAGAAGAAGAAGAACAAGAAGAACAAGAAGACGAAGAAGAACAAGAACAAGAACAAGAACAAGAACAAGAAGAAGGAGAAGGAGAAGACGAAGAAGGAGGAGGAAGACGAGAGAAAGAGGAGGAAGAGGAAGAGGATGAGGAAATGAGCTGCCCTTGGGTAGCACGCAGAAGGAACGACAAAAAAAAACAAACAAGTACGCGGCGCTGCGATGGGAGCTTTCCAAACAGCACTCAGCTTGCCAAGACCCATTTACGCTAATGTCACTCGGGCTATCTCGGAATACTTCCGAATCACTCAAGTTATCTAAAATTTGTGAGGTGAATGCGCGTGAGATAGCTCGTGCTAGTATCAATTCGGGTTCAAGTAACACAGTACAACATCATAATAGATGTCTTGGGTGGCTGCTCGAAGGTTATGACTAAGAACGTGCAGGAGACGCTGGGGGCACAGAGAGCGGCGGAGGTCCTACTACGAATTTAGAAAACAGTCTTATCAATAATCTTGCATATAGTAAGGACCTTCAAGATCTATGTCAAATAGTGAGATAGCCTTAAACTGATTGTAAAGGTTGATTAGTGCGTGGATGTTAAGTATAAGTTTAGGATCCTTTTTTATTTTACTAATACGCAACATGACGTTATATAATATATTATTCAGTTCTAGATGTGCGCTCATACAACTATTTCTGGTTTTGCCTTTGGATGACTTCTTTCCATTTTACTGTCCGATACTGAATAATAATAATAATAATAATAATAATAAGAAGAAGAAGAAGAAGAAGAAGAAGAAGAAGAAGAAGAAGAAGAAGAA
>JAOBRD020960767.1:0-12139 GCA_027575215.2 Hydrozoanthus sils
ATAACTAATAAGAGAATTACGGATACTAACAGGAGGATCAAGATAACTAGAGAAAGGGATAACTAAGGAGAGGATCGGGGATACCTAGAGGAGGATCAGGGATAACTAAGGAAAGAATCAGGGATAACTAATAATAGGATTACGGATGCCTACAGGAGGATCAGGGATAACTAGAGAAACGGGCAGGGATAACTAATAAGAGGCCTACGGTGCCTACAGGAAGATCAGTATAACTAGAGAAAGGGGCAGGGATAACAAATGAGAGCATCACGGATACCTACAGGAGGATCAGGGATAACTAAGGAGAGGATCACGGATACCTAGAGGAGGACCAGGGATAACTAATATGAGGATCACGGATGCCTAGAGGAGGATCAGGGATAACTAGAGAAAGGGCCAGAGATAACTAATAAGAGGATTACGGATACCTACAGGAGGATCTGGGATAACTAAGGAGAGGATCACGGATAACTAATAAGAGGATCACGGACGCCTAGAGGAGGATCAGGGATAACTAGAGAAAGGGGCAGGGATAACTAATTAGAGGATTACGGATACCTAGGGGAGGATCAGGGATAACTAGAGAAAGGGGCAGGGATAAAAAATGAGAGGATCATGGTTACCTAGAGGAGGACCAGGGATAACTAAGGAGAGGATCACGGATACCTAGAGGAGGATCAGGGATTACTAATAAGAGAATCACGGATGCCTAGAGGAGGATCAGGGATAACTAAGGAGAGGATCAAGGATTACTAATAAGAGGATCACGGATGCCTAAAGGAGGATCAAGGATAGCTAATAAGAGGATCACGGATGCCTAGAGGGGGATCTGGGATAACTAGAGGGAGGATCTGGGATAACTAATAAGAGGATTACGGATACCTAGAGGAGGATCAGGAATAACTAAGGAGATGATCAAGGATAACTAATAAGAGGATCACGGATGCCTAGAGGAGGATCAGGGATAACTAATAAGAGGATCAAGGATGTCTAGAGGAGGATCAGGGATAACTAGAGAGAGGATCAGGGATAACTAATAAGAGGATCCTCCTCTAGATATCCGTGATCCTCTCATTAATTATCCCTATCCTCTCCCTAACTACCAAGCTAACAAGCCGTAAGCTATGAAAGCCGGCAAGGGTAAGAGAGGCAAAACTGATGTTTTCCAGATCATTGAGACACTGTACTGTGTTCTATTTCTATTGAGGTATGCTAATTTTGCTTCTTTTTGTTCGGCCTTTGTTAAACATACCTTGTTAACTCCAGCATGACGGGGGTGTTCTTTCAAAGTACAATTAATGTCAAATTAAGTAGCCTTAAAATGCTATTGTCTAACCAGCATGAAGTCTCAAGTTAAACAGCTAACTGCACAAATGCTCAACGTACCATCTACTGACATATCGACATTAAGATATGCCACTGCTCGGCTGAAAAGAACCTTTGCATACTCCTGTAAAAAACAGAATTGAACCTTGTAATCAATTAGTCAATCAATCAATCAATCTTTGTTTATTTACCCAAGGAAAATCTCATCAGCTTTATTCTTAAAAATATTAAATATTCTAACCACTTTAATTACTATATATACTAACTATTCAACAACTAACTACTGCTACAGAATATAACTACTTTAATTTTTTTTTAAAAAACTGCTTTCCTTGAGATCCGTGCACAGAAATATTAAAATTTCAAAGAGTAGTTTTGCAGCCAGCTTTGAACTCATTTAAAGCACTTGCTTAGCGCAACCCAAGTGGCAAGCTGTTCCAGAGCATCGCACCACTGTAGCTAAAGCTGTTCTTAAGATAATGCAGGATTTTAGAACGACTAGTTTGCACTCGGAGTCTCTCAATGAAAAGATCCCGTCACGCTCTTTAAACATGAACTACAAACATTCGGGTGCTAACCAATTAAGTGACTTGAATATCATGACAGCCTTTTGAAAATCACGTTGGCGATCTAGTTTTTTCCATCCTAGACTTTCAATTAGGGGTTGGGCATTTGTGTCATGGCCTAAATTATTTAGAACTCGTGCTGCACGGTTTTGTAGTTTTTATAGTCCGGTTGCTAAAGTCGATCCACAGTTGCCCCAAACTTCAGAATAGTTAAAATGTGGTTAAACTAAGGAGTTATAAATTGTATGAAGTGTTGGCGTGGGAACACAATGGCGTACACGTTTCAGTGCACCAGTACCACATGTAATCTTTTTTGATATTTGACTGATGTGCTCATTCCATGAAAGGTTTTCATCTATATGCACGCCAAGAGACTTTGCATGAAGAACTTGCTTTACTGGTTCTCCATTGATTGCTAGGGTTGGTACAGTTTGAAACGTGTTTTGCCTTTGTCTGGAGCCGATTAGCATTAATTCAGTTTTTGATTGGTTAAGAGTGAGCCTATTGCTAATGAGCCATTTAGTGACATTTGCAAGATCTTCATTGAGATGGGATTCGATATCATCTACATTGTCACTTGCAAATGTTAAATGTTGGTCATCTGCATACATGTGGAATTGGGCGTGGACTAAGCAGCTAGGTAAGTCATTGATATATATATCAAAAACAACAGGGGCCCTTGTGGGATACCACAAAGCAGGGAGCGACTGCTAGACAGACGTCCATTAACGATGCACTTTTGATTGCACTCGCTTAAATATGACTTAAACCATATGCCAGCAGCACCCCGAATACCGCATGCATTTAATTTTGATAGCAGAATATTGTGGTGAACAGTGTCGAATGCTTTTTTAGATCTAAAAATATTGCGGCATTCACACTGCCACGATCAATATTGAGTGTCCAGGAGTTTGTTGCTTCAAGGAGTGCAGTGACTGTGGAAATTAGAGTGCGAAAACCTGACTGACAATTTGAGAGGATATTATTTTCAATTAAAAAGGTATAAACTTGGTTACATGCTATCCTCTCAAAAACTGTTGCAACAACTGGAATGACTGAGATCGGGCGACAGTTATCTAACAACCGGCGATCCCCTTTTTTAAATAACGGAATGACCTTAGAGCATTTCCATTCGTCAGGGAAGATGCCAGTTATTAGAGATCGGTTGAAAACGATACACAGTGATTCTGCTAACAAATCGGGGCATAAGCGCAATAGCTTAGCAGATATTTTGACTAAACAGTAGCTTTCGATTTACATAGTTTTGATAAAAGAGAAAATACATCACGCGTACTAGTTTCTTTAAACTGAAAATTTACATCGTTTTGAGTTGTTAGACTCTCTAAGTGTGAAATTTCAGTTACGGGTATATCTAGGACAAGCTTTGGCCCAATAGTAGCAAAGTGATTGTTAAACATTTCGCTTTTTCTTGTGTATCAATAATAGAGTAGCCATTGGAATTTACTTCTTTTATATGCGGGCTGCTTTGCTTCCTAGAAGTAATTTCGTTGATAATATTCCATGTCTTTTTTAGATTATTTTATTAATGAAGGAGAGTGAGATATTCAGTAAAGTGTTCTGAAAAATGTACACCATTCATAATAGTGAATAGATTTTGTGTAGATGACATAACAATGTTTGTTAGATTTGTCAGACATTTTACGACTTTTAGTGACGCACAACAATCACAACTCATAAAAAACCATCACTCTAAAAACATGATCACTCATCAACAACTAACACTCACCAACCCTTATAACTCACAAAGAAGATATAAATCACCAATCATGTACCCAGAAGCGGCCGAGTAAAGGTAAGCATCCCTAGTAAGACATTGTACCACTTACCTCAGTCCATTCTGCTGCTCCCATGATTTGAGGTTCCTCCGCACCCCAGCTGCAGAACACTATACTTCTCTTAGGTCTCCAACCTGTTGGATTATTCCCGCATTAGCAAACTTTGGTGGGACAGTTTCAAGAGAGAACATACTAGTAAGGCATCCTAATGTGTTCTTTAATACTCCACTGTAGCAAAACAGAAGTGCATGCGGGCAAATAGATTGGTGAATGAGACGGATGGGATGGGTGGACAGATGGAACGGGAAAAATGGATAAGATGTATAGATGGGATGGGTGGATGGGTTGGATGGAAGGTTGGGATGGATGCAATGAAATGGGCGGATGAGATGCGATGGATGGGTGGGATAGATGGGATGGATGGATGGTATGCATGGGATGGAATGGGATGGATGGGTTGACAAATGAATGAACGGATGGGATTGATAGGATGGATGGATTGAATGATTGGGATGGATGAATGGAATGGATGGATGGTTGGGATGGACGGATGCGATGTGCATGGGATCGAATAGATGGATAGATTGGATGGGATGGATGGTTTGCATGCATGGAATGTGAAGGATAGTATGGATGGATGGGATGCTTAGGATAGATAAGATGGATGGATGGATGGGATGCATGGGATGGGTGGATGAGACGATGGATGGGATGGGTAGATTGGATGAATGGGATGGAGTGGATGGATGGAATGGATGGATGGGAAAGATAGATGCATGGGATGCATGGGATGGTAGGATGTTTGGATGGATGGGATGCACTGGATTGAATTGATTGATGGGATGGATGGAGGGGATGGATGGATTGGATGTATCGAATGGATGAATAGGACGCATGGGTGGATAGATGGAATGCATGGGATGGGAAGGATGGATGGATAAACGAATGAATTAACAGTTGGGATTGATAGGAAGGATGGATTGGGTGCATAGGATGAATGGACGGATGGGATTGATGGATGGAATCGAAGGATGGGATTGATGGGATGCATGGGATGGGATGGATGGATAGGGTTGAATAAACTTGCATTCACAAACATTAATACAAACAAATATACATCCATACATAGATGAGAAGTAAAGAGAGTGATGTCCATACATAGATCAAGACATCCATAAATAGAGGAGTAGTATTATGTGATAAACAAATTATCGTCGCCGTGAGATGATAGGAAAAGCTGATGTTTAGAGCGTTAGCCCTTTGTCTGAGCATCACAATAGAGGAGACATTTACAAAGGGATAGAAAAAATAAAAGTGAGGAGTTAGTCATGTAGGAAGATCAATGTATAAAAGCTGTTAATAAAGCAATGCGGTTTGGGAGGATAGGTCATTAGTAACTTAGGTAGGAAGGAGGCTCAGGTAAGGTGGTAGACAGGCAAATGTTGGTGCGAATGACGCATTAAGATACTTACCTTCCTTGATTTGTCGACCAAGCACCCGGGACACCTCCATCATGGCTGCTGTTCCACTGGATGGGTCGGTGGCACCATAAACCCAGGCGTCTCTATGGTTACCAAGGATTACTAGCTGGTCTACACAGGAAACCAGAGGCTAATAAATTGAAAGTTCTACACTTCTTATGACCAAAAAGTTCCAATAAAAACAACTTAGAAAAGCTGATTTCTCCCCTTCCTTAATGCACAAAGCAATTGTAGCGTATTTCTTCTATTACTTGCGCCTTAACTTTGAAGCACAAGTGTGATACGTAGGGTTGGTCAGTAAAAATTGGGCTTTCTAGTTGAACCTCTCTCAGGGTTAATGGATTAAGGGCGTATATTTTTAGGAATAGGAAATGTTGCCGGATTATTACCAGGGAATAGAGAAGCTCAAGATTAATCATTGGGAATAAGGGAAACCCATTTCATTGTTTTTATGTTTTCTAAGTGATGACGTCACGCAGGGTAAGGTATGCAAGAAAAGAACGATTCACTATCCGGCAAAACCTATAGTTACTTTAAACACTAGAAATTTCCAAAATGCCCTACTGTACATGAACAAAAGTCTTTATATTCTCACTCTATCTAGATATAGCTAGGTATATTAATATCAAAATGATTTTGTTATAGTTTTGTAATATGAATCATGTAAACATTTTGTGATAGAATTTTGTAATAAACATACAAAACTGTGAAACGTGAATAAATTTCTGATTCTGACAAATGCGACTGTAAAAATAAATAGCTCGATACATGCTAATGGAAACGCTATTTTTATTAACATACAATACAGTGCAGAGTTAAAACGAATTGAATTGTGTTCAGACGTAACCGGTTATACAGTTGTTTAACTAACCACATTTTAGCTGCGGAGAAGCTAAAGAGAGAATGTAAAGATTCTGCTGCGAAGAACGAAAAACCAAAGAAATATCTCCAAGAGTAGCTCAGAGAACGAAGCTAAAAACAACAGAGATGCCTCGGAGAAAAGCTCGGTGTAAAAGAAATCATGTGACAAAACTACTCATCTGCATGAGTATCAACTTTCAGCAGAAACATTAAGCGGCCTGTGCAATAATGCTTTTATAAACAAGGAAATATTTCTATCTCGACCTTCGCTGGTGCTTTCTATTTCGTGCACCTCCATTGCAACGTTATCGGTTAAAAGGGAAATGTCACGTCCTATATTGAAATTCCAAAATTCTACGTTGCTGTATGGGAAGGTATCATTAAGCTTGCAGTTCATGTGTTTACAAACGAGGACGATGGAGGTATATAAAAACGTACCTTTGATGTTACCCTACAGCAAAGCTGTATTCTGTTATAGCTGGCAGTTGTAAAGCACAAGAGGCGGAAGCAAAGTCCATATTTCCCAATAAATGGACATCCGCTTTGTTTATGTGGCTCTGTTTTTGAAAGGTACGCTTTGTATGACAAACTGTATCACCACTAGTTTGGTAGACTACTTGAAGCATCTCCATAATATTTAGAGGGGCGTTTGGACTTTACACAAGTAAGAGTACTTCGGTTAGAATCGATTTCGCAGGCAAACGAGAGACTAACTGAGTTGATACCTTTGACGAAGAATGTAAATACGGGTTTGAATCTTGTTAGCTGCATGTGGCACAAAGTCACCAAGGAACTGTACATGTTGTTTTTGAGGATGAAAGAAAGATCCCGAAGTTTTTGTTCGAGATCGAGGACCTTCAGAACAATTGTGATCTAAGATTCACTTCCGACTTTAACAATAAAAGTCTTCTGACCCTTGTTATCGAAAACATATTCTCCGAAATGAGAAGTAGTGCCACTCATAGGCATTCTCCTTGTCTACAGCTTGAATTTGATTACGGATTCAGTAGGGTCATCAAAAAACGGTAAAAGACAATGTTTTACCTCATTTGCATACTTTATTGCTCAAAATCTTACAACCAACCAGTCTTCGTCACTACAATCTACAAGGATATGCGTAAGTTACGTACTCCAAACGCACTTAAATTATCTGAAAAGCTGCTAAACGAGGCAAGGAACTGAAGAGCGGTGTATTTTGCCAGAGCGAAACACCCAAGAAAACCGTGTGCAACTTGAAAAAGAAGGACAATCCAAGAGCTGTTCCTGGAAATCCGAGTAGAGCTGATCCAGATTTTACTATATGCTTGGTGATTAAGGGGCAGATCTCGCGTCGCAGATGAAAACAACTAAGGCTTCGTGCAAATAAACCAGATTGTCCGTGTTAATCATCCTAGAAATAGTTTTTGGGATCAAGGGAACGTGAAGTAAAAAAGAGAAAAGTTAGTTTTTTAACGAGGAACAAGAGATAAAAGGCAAAATAATTCAGGGATAATGGGAACACTTACTCCCCCTAGGAAGGGCTCATGGATGCATTTATATACTTGTGCAAAACACCAAGTGCTCAGAAAGCTGACAAGAGTAAGCCTCTTGCCAGAGTGATATAAAAATATAAATATTGCTGTTTGAACATTTACTAAAGACAACCAGATACTGCGCTGTCGTGTCTTTACCAGAACTAAAATATTTCTACTATAGAGAAACAACGAGACTTGTATGTCACTTCAGCTACTGCTTCACGTGACTGTTACGTCAACAGTTCGACTAGATTACTTCATAGTTATTTCCACAGTGAACAATAGACTGTGCAGTACACTACATGCACTATGTAACTAACCCGGTTCCTCATTCCCTGTGATTGTACCAATAACGTTGTAGACATCTTCCACTTTTAACTTGGTGTTTACTTGAACATTTACAACTCTAAAATAAAAGGGAACTATCGAAAATGTTCTCTTACAGACAAGGTGACAAAAAACTTGAAAAAGAGTTGCTGTAAGACATAAAACTGCCGTTGTAAAGTTTCGATTTACGGTATATGTATGTTTGTTGCTAGCAGTGTCAGCATGTTCATCTCAGTTTGTTTTGTTTTTCTTTTAGTATCTATTTGTACATCCTTACTTTGCTGCTTTCAATGTCAATGTCAATGTCAACAAAAACGATTAACAAACCCCTGATCCGAACGTTTTCATTGTATTTCACACTCTACTTAATCCTTTATATAACTGACAATGTTGCTGAGGCCCCGTCCACACGGATACGATATTTTTGAATCCGCAACATTTTCTTTCCGGTTCAAAAAATCTCCGTCTACACGTAGCGTAATCAAATCGAATTTGTCCGTCCGCACGAATACGATGGTATCCGGATTCACTCTAGAACCTAGAGCTTCTCTAGCACCATGAGCCATTAAAAAGTGTCAGGGAGGCTGAGAATGAGGTATCCTATTTACAGGATATGACGCCGCCGACCTTTTTCGGCGCGAATTTTGTGTGATGAGGTTCCTTGTTTGCTCGACACGTGCTTTGTCTATCTTAAAATGTCTAAATCGAAGCAGAATCCGAAGAAATCTTAAAAGGACGTTTTTAGTTTCTATATTTGGACCAACGATTAGCCATTTTGTATGTACAGCCACAATAGTTAAATTAACTTGAACGCAGGCTACAATACTTGAAATGAGTCCGACAAGAGGAGCAACTAGACCACGTTTTTCCGCCATATTGGTGAATGTTTTATTGCTTGCTAAGAGACTGGATGCTGCTTTGTACGTCATCGTATTCGAAAATATCCGGATTCGCTGTCCACACGGTATTGGATTCGTTGCGTGTTTGTTTTTTTCCACTCTGGAGAGCGGATTTTAGAAGTTCCGGATTCGCTGCCGAATTCGCCGGTCGTGTGGACGAAAGTCGTATCCAGAAAGAAAAAGTTGCGGATTCAAAAAATCTGTATCCGTGTAGACGGGGCTTAAGATGCAACAAAACATTGGCCACTGCATGACTAGGCCCTTTTTTCCGGTACAACTAGTGTCTGGTTCTCTATACGTTATTAATTGTATATGTGGTAAGGAACAAAAGATGAGGAATTGAAATATTCTTTAATTGCCACCTTTACTTATAAATCTGTTTAACTGTTGACCTAAAGAGTTAAATTACCTTGTGTCATTAGCGTCCATTTGCACTCCATATGAGATAGATAGTCCTCCTTGCCATGAGGGATCTGGTAGGGGGCCAACGAGGGTCCTGTAGGGTAAAAAGTACAGAAACAACATGCAATGAGCAATGTTTTTAAAAATTTTAAAAGATCAAAGTTCGCTTCTATTTGTAATCAGGCCTACCTTGAATTAAAATTAATTTTAAACTCCTTTCCAAGAAATAAGCCCTATGCACACTTTAGAAAATATAAACAATCACGTTGTACTCAACTAAACAATAAATTAGAGTAGATAAAAAAAATTCATAAAACTTTAAAATAGAAAACACATCAGTTATACAATCAGTTCACATGGTTGCTGCCTGACAACCTGAGTGAGTAAATAAGATTTGAAATGGTATGAAAAACTGGGGCTATATTTACAGCGTTTTTGATCCAGAAAAAGCAAGCATGTTTACAAACATCTCCAGGTGTCAGCACCTAAAATGGGTTGCTTTAACTAATCTAAAACACTGAGTGATCAGAACTAAAACCGAACTCAATCCTTGACAGTAGTAGTGTATAACTTTTAAACGATTTTGATCAGACAGCTATGAGAGAACTTGAGTAACATTGTATTGATGAGAGTTGACATTGATGCCGAACATTAACTGATAAACACTATCATTATTACAGTTGTAAACGCCCGCTGCACAAGATGCCAATCTTATATAAGTTCAGTGATGGCAAGAGTGTCTTCTCCACGTGTTGCATCCATTTACTCAGTTAAGTTATTGAATAAGGTATCATTCGTTCTTATCCTGAAAGGTTACGGCATTTGAACGAGCTCCCTCTTCCACGCAATACAAGGTCACTCAACAGGCCGGCCTTGGACTTTTCTCCTACAACTGATAGGTACCCAATTTCTCTGATCGAATCAAACCAATCACCAGCTGTAAATCCTTTCCATTGTCTCAGGAAGCCGAGGAGACATTTGAAGGAATAAAGAAGATTATTGCAGAAGCGGCTTCTGATGTAGCACTGGTAGCCACCCTCAACCAGAATCGGAGACCAGCGGCCTTTTTCTCGTGCACTTTGTAAGGGAGCGAACCGAAGAACTCTACTGTTGAGAAGGAGGCCCAAGTAGTCGTCCAGTCAATAAGACATTTTCTCACCGGTCGCCATTTCATTCTAAAATTACCGACCAACAATCACCTCTACAACATCTACAGGCTTTACAATTAACTCACTATGTCATCCTTTGGCATTTTGTTCGAACGAAGAACTTACCATTCTCATTAGAAGAAATCGAGAAAACATGAGCTCCTGCCCCGTCTGTTGTGAGTGTAAACCAAAGTTCTAGATGAAGAAGCCGTCATCTTATTAAGGCCACCCAGCCATCTGAAATAACAAACATGATTCCAAATGTCCTCTACCATCAAACAACAAGAACAAGTACTTCTTGAACATCATCGATGAATATTCTTGTTTTCCGTTTGTCTCTCAATGTCCTGATGTTTCCACTCTTACCGGTTTGAAGTATCTTAATACCACACTGTTTTCTCTCTTTGGGATGCCTGACAATGTATATGCAGAGGAGCGCGTGATTCATGGGTAAGGGAGCTACGGGAGTTCCTGACTAGTAAATATGTTGCAACAAGCCGCACTTCAAGTTACAACCACAAAGGAAATTGGGCAAGCAGAATAGTATAATCAAACAATCTGGGAGGCCGTTACAGCCTGCTTGAACTCCAAAACTCTTTCAGCCAAGTGCTGGAAAGAAGTCCTCCCTTATGCCCTACAATCAGTCCGTTTCTTGTGTACTGTGACCAGTGAAACACCTCAAGAGCGTTTTCTAAGCCTCCCTTGTCAGTCCTCCACGAGTAGTTCCACCCCTACTGTGCTTAAGGTCCTGTTTACGTCAAGCGTAGCGTTCAACAAAGCAAAATGGATTGCATGGCCTACTCCAGGCAAACCCATATTATGCTCATGTTCGCTACCCTGATGGGCGTGAGACAACAGTTTCTATAAGAAATCTTGCTCCCCAAGGTTAGCCGTCTACAAAGTAGACCACTAGCTAAAGACCAATTTGCAACACTGCCACCAGCCAAAGTACAACCTGCAACACCACCACCAGTTGAAACACCCTTGCCTGACTAAGGTGTTTAAAATCATGGACCTGCCCGTGAAAGTGAACAGTCCCCCCCAATAGTCCTGAGACGTTCTCAGCGCCAGTGTCGTCCCGTTGATAGGCACAGTCTATAGGAAGGGGCGAATGTACTGATACTAAACATTAACTGAAACACTTAACACGCTTTTTTTGAGAACAAAGTAAATTTGGCCAATCGAGGCTCATCGTTCTCAATTTTTTGTGGCGATTTCAGCCTCAAATTGTTCTTAACATGTTCTTATTTCAGTGTTTGTTAAAATCGAAAAAAAACTAAGCCTACAAGGTATTGCAATACGCGCTTTGGTAAACGAATTTGATCAATTGATTTTGTTGGGGTTTTAGTCAATGTTGACAAAGTTTCGCATCATCTGTGACGTCATCACTTTAAGTGACAATCTTGTTATAGCTTGTGATGGAATCTCTGTTCAATAACGTCATTCTAAGAATGTGGTTATTTACTTCGGGTTTGATAAGTTATTAAGGATTCAATATTTAACTTGTGTCAATTTCGACCCAAGTTTTCCACTGTGGTGAAAAAATTTCAACTTTCCCTTTGAAATTTTTTTTTATTGAAATTGTCTGTGATGGAAAATGTACACCTTGTACAACAATGCAGCGGCCTTAGAAGTGGCCTCAATGCTTTCTATCAAAAGTTTTTAAGCAAAAACACCAAAAAATAAGCCAATTTTGACCGTTTTTGACAGCTTGTATGACGTCATTGCGTCACGTGACACAATTGCCATACTATGTGATGGACTCTTTGGCATGCAGGTATCACATTGGTGCCAAAGTTTTGTTCTTTAGTTTAGGTAC
>JAOBRD020960980.1:0-12139 GCA_027575215.2 Hydrozoanthus sils
TGTTACGGAGGATTGTCGGTGGGTGGTTGCTTTCTCGGTGTACGTATTGTGGTGTGTTGTTTGGTTTCGTGTAAGGTCTGTACGTTCCGGTTTTGAGATCGAGGGTGATGTCTAGGAAATCAACAGTTTTCTTGTTGGCTTGATACGGTTGCCTGGTACACAGTCCACGCGAACTAGAAAACATCAAAAAAATGATCTGCAAGTTATTCAACGACAACAACTTAAAAATCACTATCTATTTTTCCTTAGGTTGGCCCACTTTTTGATTCACTTCTAAAATATAGTCTGTTATATTTATTCTTTCGTCTGTTCCCTTTTTGCAAAGCACTAGCTAAGGTACGAGAAACGTTTTTTGCTTTCTAGCCCTGTACTTGATTAGCAACTTCATCTTTCTTATACCTGCAAGCCTCTAAATACCGTTTCAGTTCCTCAGCATGTTTATCGAACAATTTTAATTTTCGAATAAAAATTCCTTTTGCTGATAAGAAATTCTGAAGAAGTTATTAAGTTGAAACCTGAAATAACTGACTACAAGATTACTTGCTGTGACGAAGATCTCCCCAAAAGACTACCTGTTCAGCAGCATCACTTTAAGCAGAATATGTAGTTTAGTCCTGGGCGGTCATGTGACCTTATTCAGCTGTATTTTACCCATGAAAAACGTTGGAGTATAGCCCAATTTATAGTAAAAACAGTTGTGATAACAGTTCGTTTGTTTGGTGATTTTTTTCTTAGATTATGGAAAAGTTCCTTTTTAAATTCGGAATGCGTAACATTAACAATTAATTGTGATATGTGATAAAAGGCATCGTAAAATTTTGCATGTGTTCAGAGCGTGCTTGACTTATGAAAGTAGTTTTACAGTACTTGCCTTATGTCTCTATGGTCCGCGACTTGACTTCAATTTATTGAAACATCCCCAAGTTTCATCTTTCGTCCTATAAACTTTTTGCCCTTTTTGCGGTCATCACACATACACATCGACTAGGTGAGTTCCACATCATGTGTAAGGTTGTTTTGGAAGAGATGAATTTGCTCTTAATTTTTTTTTAATTCAAAGACAGGTTGCTTTAGACAAGAGTTCAAAACTATCGATAATCTAGATTCGGCTGTCCAACTCTAGGCAAAACAAACAATATCTTTATTTCAGTTCACCCGACCGGCTCCAAATTCTTAGCGCCAATTCGCCGACTCTCACAAATTTATTTCGTAGTAACTTGAAGTTAACACTACTGTATCTACTGCATGGAGCTACTGTATTCAACTTTTGTAAAATTTGAATCACGGAAAATGCGACTTTTCAAGTCATTGTTCGTTCTTAAAAGACTGTGTCCTGTTAAATAAATTTCTAATAAAGGAACCACAGCTATTATTTTGTTTAGTCGAAGCTATCATTTTGTGGGACTCGATTCTGAACTCTGAAGCAAAAGCTGATTCTTATGAGTTTTTCAGTAACTAAATCGGCAATACCATGATGAGACAACGGCTGTTAGCTGGTCTGATATGATTATGTTTGTAGTAACCTAAATGAGACAACTACTGAAAAAATTATAGAGTCGAATGGAAACTATTAACTG
Source organism: Hydrozoanthus sils (assembly GCA_027575215.2). Taxonomy (NCBI): domain Eukaryota; kingdom Metazoa; phylum Cnidaria; class Anthozoa; order Zoantharia; family Hydrozoanthidae; genus Hydrozoanthus; species Hydrozoanthus sils. Next base: position 1,578 of record JAOBRD020960980.1, read on the forward strand.
CCGTTCTTGCTGCGGAAATTTCCATTGTAGTGGTGTGAAAAATTAACAGAATAGTCAGTAGTAGGAACTGTAAGCCAAAAATGTTATTGAACATTAACTTTGTTGTTTGATTTCACACTGCCTCGATAAGTATAGTTGTCATAGATTGTTGCTACATTAAACTGTTGGCAAGTGCTGAGAATTCTAAAAATACATTTGTTTACCTTTTTGCCAAGTCCATTGTACTCCGAATTGACCCAAAGGGTCCTTTGATTTCCAAACAACTAGATTAAAGGTCATCGGCAACAAATTTGACTTTACAAGCCTTCTTTAATGTTATCGCATAATTCAAACTAAGACATATCATCAATAGCAAATAACGTGTTCGTTTGTATTGATTACTTAAGCTTAAGAAAAAGTAATCAAAGGCCTTACTCAGAGCAGCAGAAAAAAGGGAACAAAAGTTATATAGTTAATTTTGGAGGTGCTGTTCCACGCTTCGGAGCATCGAAATCGTTGTTTTGGCTTCCATTTTATAAAAATGGACAAGCTACTGACGATCAGTTGTTATTTTTTTACCTTTTTCAGTATTCTGGCTGTTGGTGAATTGTGCTGGTGGTCATGAGTTCCGCTTAACATTCGCCATTCACACGGGTCACGACCTTGCAAACTGTTGACTGATAACGAGTTTATATTAACAATTTCTTAACGGTTTTCACTTATAGAAATCGCTACTCGAACTTCTAAATTTGACTGATTTCAAAGAAAAGGGCATATCAATGAGGGGGAAGAAAAACGAGCATTGCAAAAGTTGCATAGTTCCCAATGGCGTGTTAGTTTGACCAAAAACTGGCCGATATATGGGAATCATTTATCATAGTTATTCATGTACTTGTAAATAGCAACTTATACAAGATAACTGGTTAAGTATAAAAGAACGACCGAAAATGTGATTTATATGGCAACGAACACGGGCAGTCCAAGCTTGGTGTTAGTTGATCGATCGAATCAATTACGAACTATGGAGCAATAAATAAGGTTTCAAGATGATTATACTCTAATTTCTGCTTGTTTCTTAAATAAACTATTACATATCAAGCGCTAGGTTCTCTAAGATTCGCGTGTCTTAGAGGCCCGAAGCGTAATTAATGGCTCCAAGCGTAAAAAAGGCTGCAAGCGTAATAAGGGTGGTTACAAGCGTAATAAGGGTCGCTCCAAGCGTAATAATGGCACTAAGCGTAATAATTGTTCCAATCGTAATAATGGCTGCAAGCGTAATAAGGGTTGCCCCGAGCATAATAATGGCTCCAAGCGTAATATTGGTTTCAAGCTTAATAATGGTGTCTCGAAGCGTAATAATGACTGCAAGCGTAAAAATGGCTCCAAGCGTAATAAGGGTAGACCCAAGCGTAATAAGGGTGGCCCCAAGCGCAATAACTGGCTCCAAGCGTAATAATGGCTCAAAGCGTAATAATGGTGGCTCCAAGCGTAATAATGGCTGCAAGCGTAAAAATGGCTCCAAGCGTAATAAGGGTGGCTCCTAGCGTAATAACTGGCTCCAAGCATAATAACTGGCTCCAAGCGTAATAATGGACCCAAGCGTAATAACGGTCCAAGCGTAATAAGGGTGGCTCTAAATGTAATAACTGAAACTTTTATAGGGCCCGCAGTAATTGGCTATACGCTGTTGCGGTTACCTAGTCGCTTTGCGACGAAGTAAATAAATTAAAAACAAAATAAAATAAAACAACTAAGTAAACTTTTTCATAAAGACAAATTTAGGCCGTAATCATGCTGTCAGGTGAATTGACGTCATCAAACGTTATATCAGGAATAGAAAACATTCGGACTACCAATGTTAGAAGTTTCTCAAATGCCACGGGTAAAATGCCTTACCTTACCGCTAAAACAACTTTTTTTTAATTCTTGCTTTTTTTTTTGCATTGTTCAGTAGAGTGCAATCAAACAGATTTTCCAAAACCCCAAATACGGTTAATTACACTTAAAGCCAGTTATTATGTTTAAGGTCTCTGTTGAGGCCCAAAGCGTAGTAAGAGTGCAAACTAGTCACAACCTAGGGCCCCCACCCCCCTATAAGATACCTAAAAAACTAAGGTACTGTTAGTACAAATTTTGAATAGTGTAACAAGGTGATCACGAAATAGAGAACCGCCGATACTGAACATTAGCGTGTTGTTGTAGGCCGTATAAGAATTTGCACGTGAAAAGGGCGTATCGATCAGAGGAAAGAAAACGAGCATTACAAAAGTTGCATAGTTCCCAATGGCGTGTTAGTTTGATCAAAAAAAATTCGCCGATATATGAGAATTATTTATCGTCTGTTATTCATGTACTTGTAAATAGCAACTTATACAAGATAACTGGTTAAGTATAAAAGAACTACTGAAAATGTGATTGCTATGGTACAAACACAGGCTGTCCAAGCTTGGTGTTAGTTGATCGATCGAATCAATTACGAACTATGGAGCAATGAATAAGGTTTCAAGATGATTATACTCTAATTCCTGCTTATGTCGCAAAAAAGCTATTTCATATTTAAGTTCTTGCCTCCTTTCGGGAGAGCCTCCGATTTCTTGTTAATCTCTAGATGACTTTGGAAAGCTCTTAAACTTCCAGCGAGCCAAGAGGAGGCAAGAACCGAGATATGAAATAGTTTATTTGTGACATTTTTACGAATTAGAAGTGTGATAACCTTTAAAACTTTTTTATCTGCTCCATAGAACGTACTGACAAACAATTCGTCATTTTAAAATTGATTCAAGCGATCAACTAACACCAAGCTTGGATTGCCTGTGGTACGAACTATGCACACTTTAAAAACAAAACATAGACTCGCAATTATGTTTTAAGTTCAGTGATCTCTCGTAGATTTTTTGTTCTGTATGACTGAAGTCTTTTTCCTCATTAATCTAGGTGAATTGTCAAGAGCTCTGCATCTATTACTTTGACAAACTCTTGGACACGACTTCAATTCATCGTGGTAAAAATTACATTTATTTACATAGCAATGAACTCTAGATGATTTCGGTACTTGTTTGGCAGTACAATTGCGAACGATTCTTCGTACTTTTCTGCTTTTGTGCAAGGACGTTGCAATTGTTTCACTGGTATTCTTCTAGGTGCAAATTAGGTACAAGAAATTTGCTCGTTCGCTGATGCATTATTTTTCTTAAAACTTTTTCTTAAAACATTTGACATTTTAGACTTGTTAGATATCTGTTTTGCAAGTTGTAAGTGATAAATTGTCAATATGTTTGTTGGTTTATGAAATTCCGATTCCTATAGTTTGACTGTTTTGCGGTGTTCAGCGACCAATTTTAGAGTCGTAGACGGTTGAAAATCTAAAATCTAAAATAATTCCCAAACTTATCGCATTTTGACACTCGAATACCAGCTGTGTTATAATAACAAAATTACAGGTCAAGCTAGTATAGAAAAAGTTTTTAATCAGTATAAGGAACCAGAAACGAAGAACTAACAGGAATAATAGTAGTCGAGGTTGAAGTCATACTTGTAGTCGTCATTGCAAACGTAGTCGAAGTCATAGTTGTATTTTTAATCGTATTCGTGGTAGTTGTAGTCGTCGTAGTCGTAGTAGTTGTAGTAATCGTAGTAGTAACAGTCGCCGTAATCGTTGAATTCGTAGTAGTTATACTCATAGTCTTTTTTGTAATCGTAGTATTCGTAGTCGTAGCAGTCGTATTAACCGTCGCAGTCAACGTAGTCGCATTCCACTGGACGATCTAGTTTTTTTGTATCATATCGCTTTAGTGTCACACAACCATTAAATACAGCAGAAAACTACACAACTGGCTAAGACATTAGCAAAAATTGGATTAAATGTTTTTATTAGCAAAGATAACACTGAGGTTAAGCGCAAAAATAGCGCGATAAATTAAGGAATCGTTTCCGTTTTTTCTAATTAATTAGTTGTAACATTACATTTAGACCCCACTGTACAAGGGGATTGATCTACCAAAATTTCGCATTAGCAACACGTTGTATTGAAATTGAAGAAGGGAGGGAGGGCACAGACTATCCTAAATAAATTAATTAAAGAACCCTGTACGGTTGAAAAAAACTCACTTTGATTGATGACTTATTAGTACATACTAACTTTCTCCTTCCAACTTTTTAAGCTTTATAATGACTGTTACCATTAAGTCTGGAAGCTATGTTCACACTAAGTGCCTGAGCACGGGCTCAGAGAGTACGTTTATTGCTGAGCCCTAATGACATTGTAAACACACCCTATTTCAAGTATTTGTTTATGTCCGAATAGTACTCGGGCACATAGGTAAATCTTGACCCTGAAACTAACCATTGAAATTGAAGCTCTCGGTATCTGGTTTCAAGTAACCCCAATGACTTAATAGGATTCCACAATCGATCTGGCCAAGTTGTCAAAACTTTTAAAACTAAAACTCTAGAGAACAACCCTTACAAGTCCAATCATAGAGGAAGGTTGCTGTGAAAATCGTTTCCATCTGACATTAGAGCGCCCATACATAGATCTAAAGCTATTTCCAAAAGAAAACTAGTTCAAATTAGGCAAGTATACTGTTGACTACATTTTATATTTTTATTGTATGTTCATATTTAACGGGTTTTACAGTATTTATTTTTATTTTACACGGCTTTCATGCAAAGAAGTTCTGCATTGACTTATGAAACTACCGCGTATCCAAACAAAAGTGAAACAATCAATCTATCCATCTATCTAGTTTACAATGCTAGTTTAATTTCAATGGTCAAACGCCCAATTACAGATGAAACACATATCTAAGAGGTAAAAAAAACATATTAAAGTTGTTTAAACAACGTAACACTTGACTTTAACTTGAGAGCTCGTAGTTAACAACATGACTGTTGTCTTAACGTGTTATAGCTTATAACCACAGTTAAGCGTTTCAAAACGTAGTTTCTTCAGGATTAAGAATATAGTTGTTAAAAACTGCCAAGCCTTTCGGCCGATAACTTCGGTCTTCTTCAATTCACGGTTACAATGCAAAAACCAATGAACTTCAATAACTTGGCATGTTCGATTCTTTAAAACAAAAGGTAATTATATATATATGACTGGGATTGACAAACGACTTTTACCGCTTCTATTTTTGTGACCGTCAACTCTGATAATTTGTATTTTTGTCCCCAAAAGAATGCCAAGCTTTAAGAACATGCAGCCTTTTGTGGTATGCGTGTAAAGTTGTACGTGACAATTGTATCTTCGTAAAACCCATAATGAGATCATGCCCCCTTGAGCGTGTGGTATGTTATATTGTTGAGTGTCCAGTAAAATATCATGTCCCCGCGTTATGGTGCGGTGTTTTTGGGTGAGATCTGAACTGCAGTAGAGAACATTTTTATATAACTAAGTTTCAAAAACAAATCAGCAACAATGTTTTAGTGTGTTTAAGATAAAGGCTAATAGGGGATTGATTTATTAACACTAATTTTGTGTTTTTGTCCCCGAAAGGAAGCCTAGCTTTAAGAAACATGCATCCAGCGTGATATGCGTGTTAAGTTGTGAAGAAAGTCTACTGTCTCTTCAAGCGCTAAATCTTTATAAGCACGGTGTTCTAGCGTGAAAGAAACAACGGAGTATTTTTAACCAAATGCCAATGTCATCAAATATATATACATCATTTGTGGCCGGACTTTGGTTCTAAAAGCGGCCTTAATCGTCAAAGTATTGTGCCAATAAATTGATAAGTTATTTATAAACTTTTTCGGTTGATCACATGACCTCCAAACAAAGTGTTTTAAAAGAGAGTACCATTTTAGAACGGTCAGAAAGCGTAAGAACTACTGAGCTTTGTTGACGAGAAAGAAAGTTGTTAGGTAAGAACAGAAAATTTTAAAGTTTTATAAAAACTTAGATCCGGTTTGGATAACCAATTTTTGTTGTCTTTTCTCACAACTTAGTTGGTGTTTCTTGTGGTAGCTGAACAGAAGATGGTAAAATTGAACAAATATGCTGCAACATGTTCTGTCACGTACTAATCGACAGTGTAAGAAACATAAAACAAATTACTTTCCAAACAAAATAATACTGATCGTATTTATCAGTGCATGCCGGCAGCATTAAGTGATAAAGTGCATTATATGTGTTTGCTAGTTTAACACTCGATCGTAGTTTGTTTTTGGTTAACAGTCTTATCATGAAAAAAAAACTTGAAGACAAACTGCTTCTTGATATTGGTTGCAAGTTTGTTTGCTTTTAACCCTATCTAGCCTGGGCTTTTTGGAGGTCTCTGTGCCTAGGAGGGGGGAGTAGGGTTGGTTCCACCCCACCTACCTCCGTAACCTTTCTTGTTGTTCATCCAAAATATGTGAAACGTTGGTCAATTGATAAATGTTGTAAACCCTACATGTTTTTGAGAGATCCAAGAAAACACCGGCAGATAATTTCTCATTGTCAGCGGAGGATGATATATGATTAACCAGATGCATAAGAGCTAGATTAGTTGAATGCTGCCATTTGATCTGAATCCATCACTTATTTCTTGATTGTTGTGAATAATTAAAGATGACATTTCTGAACTAGTTTTGAGTTGATTAAAAACTTCATTTTAGAAGCTTCCATGTTTCTTTGAAATTTCCTTTGGTGTTTTTGATTTTTTCATCATAGTAGTTGCGTTAGAAAATATTTGTAGGTGTTTAACTTGTTCTAATACTTGTTCTATTTCGCCTGCATCTCTTAAGGGACACGGATGCTCGGAAAAAGTTCTGAGTCCGACTGACGGGAATCGAACCCGCCTCCCTTTGCTTAGCGCTCAGATACTCCATCCGCTGTGTTACAGAGATGGGCATGGGGAGCCCAATCGAGGGTTTAGCTCTTGTCTTTTCTCGTTTGACATGCGTCTCGCTACTGCTCGCACATCAGCGTCTAACAGTTATTTGAACATTTCTAGCTTTCTGCTATTCTAGTCCTGAAACGATTCCATATGGAAGTTTGCAACTTAGTTATAAATTTAGAAAAAAAGTACTCCACAAGTTAAATGCTAAGAAAATATTCTAAGTCACTGACGAGAATCGAACTCGCACTTGATTAACGGTCAGGTACTCTGCCCATTGAGCTTTATGGATTTATAGAGAGATAGAAACCCTATTTGAAAAAAAAGTTTGAAATGTGTCCCTAAAGCGTTCCCATCAGATACGAGTTGGAAGGCGACCTGCTTCCAATGGAGCTTTGAATCCAACTTTTATACTGATGTGTAATATAAATAAACATATGCAGGCATTTTAATTTTGCGATAAATGTGTACTATACATACAATATATCAGCCATTTTTTGTAATTGCTCACCAAATCCTAGCTCGATCTTCGAAACGCCCTTCAAAGCGGTTAAAATGAAAACCGGGATTGTTTCAACAAAACTTCCAGTATCATCAGACATTAGGTGCATGTATACTGAATGTACCTTTTATTACGTGAACTCTTTTTAATTGTAAGTAGTTGATTTTAATTTTAAGCCAATTTTCTAAGCTACGACAAGGGCAGAATCTGTCTTGTGTAAATTTTTTAATTTTTAGTAAATACAAATTTTGAGTAATAAACAAGACCGCTCATTTATAGAACCACTTCGAATGAAGTTAACAATGATAAAACTATCGCAATTAATGATACAAACACGTCGACACAAATTGTATGTTTTGAATCCTACAAAACGTATTTAAAAAAAAGAATCCTTACAGCCTGTTGCGATGATCGGTTAAGAAATACTGGTGTCGTAAGAGAAAAATGTGCACCAAAACGCTGAAAACGATTTACAAGAATGGTAAAGCAAACTGAAAACGTTCCTTAAAAATTGTTAATCTGTTTTAATTAAATCTTTTGGTACCATTTAATAAAAATTTAAGATCACTAATCAATTTTTTTTGTTGCTAGATTTTTTTAAAAAAACTCACAGGATTGATTTCGTTAATTATGTCTATAAAGACTACTTCTTCAGAGTCTTCCCTCCCTGCCGAACCCTACTCCTTCCCCTGTAACCCTAACCCTACCTTCCTCCCTACCCTCAACTCCACCCTTACCCTCCCCTTTTAAATCCCCTAACCCTCACTCCTTCCATGCCGTAACCACCTTTCCTTTCCCATTTTCCCTTCCCTCGTCCTCACCTCGTCCTCCCTCACCCTCCCCTCCTCCCTCCCCTCGCTTTTACCCTTCCCTCCTCCTCTCCCTTACCGTCACCCTAGCCCGGCTTCAGTTCTCCTTCTCCTCAACCTCACACTTTCCTTCTTCCTCCTTCTTTCCAGACTTGAGATCCTTCCTGATCGATTCATGAACCTCAAAACTGTGTTATTACTATGTGTTTCATCATATTTCAGCTAATTTCTGCGGTTAATCAACCACTTGAAAATGAAAACCGTGTTGTCTTTTGTTGTTTTTGCTGCTGGAATAACAACAGGTAAGTGTTCAACATATTGCTGCAATTTTTTAAATGACGAACACAGACATCGATAGAAAATTAGATTAGAGACTGGTAGACAGAAAGACAGATAGATAGACTGTATATATATAACAAGCTTTACTGCCTATAAATAAAGGTGTTGCTAAAGTACTTACAAAATAGAAGTAACAAGGAGCGTAAACTACTACTTTGTAGTCAGAGACTTTAACGTTTTCTAAAGTAGTGATTTGTTGTCATACATCATGAATTATAACAATTATCAAAACTAATCGTAAAAACGATTATATACTAATATCAAATTATTTTTCGATTTATATATTAATCTAAAGTTTGAACTTAGATTGCTCGTTTTCTGTTGAGAATTTTGTCCCCAGGGAGTTTTAAATGTTTTATACTCAGTCTTGCTCCATGAGGTAATTTTTTTCTCTTTTTTGAACCAGTTTCCTCTTTGAATTGCTACAAATGCAAAAGCACAGACTCATTTTCTGACTGTGATTCTAACATGACAGAAGAAACATGTCCGAGTCCTTAAACCTATTCCTGTGGTATTGCCTACGTTAAGGTAAGTCTTGATATGAACGGAATCACACTGTATCGTACTGTCGTAATTGTTTTACTCGTCGTATCTTTTGTTCATAGTAATTTCTTGCATTCATTACCTATTAAAATACTCTAGGCATGAAATATAAAGTTAATCTGAAGACTGAATTTGCAATGTTACCATTATCAAATTAACTAACACCCAGACTAAAACCTTTCTAGGATAATAAAAAAATTCTACTGGCCGCATCCAAACATCATTTGGTAATTTAATTTTTTTTTTCGTTAACTCGCTCAATTTCAGTTTAGTAGCTAGGAAAGTTTTTATTTGGCTCTATTTATAAGGTATAATTTATTATAAGATATAAAGATAACAATGTTTTTGAATTTTTCAAATATTTCCAGACACTACTATATCTATCTTTGCTACAGATAGAGGGCAAACCGGTGTATGGGAGAGGGTGTGCTTTAAAGGACTTTTGTTCGTCAGAAGCGTCTGAAAAAATTTGCAAGGTGAATCCTGAACTAACTGACTGCGAGATAACCTGCTGTGATGGAGATCTTTGCAATTCCGCAAACAACTACATGGTCAGCAGTATCACCGTAGCAGCATGTGCAGTCCTGTCCTGGGCGAACATGTGATCTTGATGAGCTGTATTTTACTCATAATAAATGTTTACAAATAAACAATAAAGATAGTACTTGAAACGGGCCGTTTGTAAGGTATGGTGATTTTTGTCTTAGACCATAGAAACGTTCCTGGTTACCAAGAAAAGTGGTTTTTAGGTCAGCGGCAATAAAATTTGACTTTACAAGCCTTCTTTAACATTTCCGCTTAACTCAAACTACGACCTATAAGCATTAGCAATTAAACAACATGTTCGTTTTTAATGATTGCAAAATCCAATAGGGACATGTGAGACAATAGGGATGATTGGTTTTTCTTTTGATTTAAATTTGTGCGCTATAACATTAATGCATTTTTGGATTAAGATTAGGCGAATTAGGCTCGTATAAAGGCTGTACTACTGTATGAAGAAAGGAGGAAAGAAGAAAAGAAAGAAAGAAAGATAGACAGAAAGAAACAAAGAATGAAAGAAAGAAACAAAGAATGAAAGAAAGAAAGAAAGAAAATATGAAAGAAAGAAATAAATAAAGAAGGAAAAGAAAAAGAAAGCAGAAAGAAAGCAGAAAGAAAGAAAGAAAAAAAAGAAAGCAGAAAGAAAGTAAGAAAGAAAGAAAATAAGAAAGAAAGAAAGAAAGAAAGAAAGAAAAGAAAAGAAAGAAAGCAGAAAGAAAGAAAGAAAAGAAAGAAAGCAGAAAGAAAGAAAGAAAGAAAGAAAGAAAATAAGAAAGAAAGAAAGAAATAAAGAAAGAAGGAAAGAATGAAAGAAAAGAAAAAAAGAAGAGAGAGAAGGAAAGAAAGAAAGAAAGAAAGAAAGAAAGAAAGAAAAGAAAGAAAGCAGAAAGAAAGAAAGAAAGAAAAAACGAAAGAAAGAAAAAACGAAAGAAAGAAAGAAAGAAGGAAAGAAAGAAAGAAGGAAAGAAAGAAAGAAAGAAGGAAAGAAAGAAAGAAAGAAAGAAAGAAAGAAAGAAAGAAAGAAAGAAA
>JAOBRD020961088.1:0-12137 GCA_027575215.2 Hydrozoanthus sils
ATAACTATCAGCTACTTATCGATTTTTATCACTTGTTCATCAACTAGTATCAAATTTTGCAATCACTGAAATTCTTGCTATTAAATATTATCAATTGCTGATAATAATTGATAATAACCTAACTAGTTGTTAGCAATTTTTACCAATTATCAGAGTTTAATCAGTAGTTACGCCAAAGCATGTGCATTTTAAAGCTGTCACATTTGACGACGAAAAGGGTCTACTAGTAAGACTAAAAGGTTGATACTGTCAGTACCATATTTCTCCATGTGTTCTCTGCCAGCATTTCCAAACATCTGTGGTGTCACTGGAGCAGCAGCAATACCGAACTTGTTCATCATCACCTCGACATGCTTTTGGACTGGAGACTCTCGATCACTGTACTGTAATCATGAAACGTTTCAAATTAGCCACTGAACACTTAATGTCATGATCATGAAATGTACAATCATACAAATGTAAGCATACACATCTGATGACTATTAAAAGTCTAAGAAAATGAACAACTGTACTCTAATGGAGTCTCTAATAATAATACAATTACAATAATTTATTTTGAGAAAAAAAACCACTCTATAAAGCATAATTCAGGATTGTATGATTATTAATTTTCTATGTTTTCCACACTTGTTGTGTCAGTCTACCACTTTATTTATCTGCAGTAACTCCTAATGAACTTAAAATGACTTTGTCTTTAAACTGTTTACAGACTTATCTGTGCAGGTGTGCTTTGCACAAGCAAAAGAGACCTTTTACTGTGAAATACAGCAGTAGTGGGTATTGTTATTACTTCTTTTGGACTTTCAACACTAGCACTGATTACATTTTTAAGGTTTTTTCACTCTATACTATTATTTTGTCCTGTGACCAGCACTATTATTAGATTTCAAAGATTTTTCCACCCTGCAGTACCATTAAGATATTCTGTACCATTGTTCAGAATTTTAGAGCACAGTACCAAAAATATATAATTTATGGCTTTGGACAAAGTGAAAGAATTTAAATCAAAGCAAGATTGCATGTACACGGATCACAGCTACCGCTGCCTTTTTTTACGGCAACAAAAAAGGTAAGGTGCTGCACAGGTCTACAGCCGAAGCAAAAAATTATTTGGGGGGAGGGGAGGGGCACAGTTAAAATTTTAGTAGTTTGTTATAAGATCTGAAACTCCTATTCAAAAGTTACTGTGGTTAACCAAATATTCTTAGGGGGGCCTGCCCCCCCCCCAACCAAATTATTGGGGGGCAACTGCCCCCCTGGCCCCCCAGGTTCCGCCACCCATGTGTACTAATTATTTTTCTATGATGAACTATTACAACTAAAATTTCCACTGTGTCTCCCAATAACTTTTTGTTTTTTGCACAAATGAGGTCTGTATTTTGAATCATTTGTAGGTTAAATGTCATAATTTGATCAATAAAAATTGAATTAGACTCAGGTATACCTTCTCAGCTAAGGATCCTTTTTCCATTTTTTCAAATCCCAGAGCCAGAACACATTCAGACATCCCTACAAGAAAATCATGTAGCACAGTCATATAAATTATTACTGACATTGCTAACTAAAATTATAATATATTCTCCTTCTTGGGATTTCTTGTAACTTCTACAGTAATGTTTTTTTTACTTGATGTCGGGGTTTTAAACTTCTGATCTGAAGAGGGCTTTCAAGAGCTGAAACATGTTAAAAGTTTAAATCGAACTCAAGAACAAAAGACATTCATTTGGTAGACAAATCTGAAGAAGGAGAACGTTTAGATATGTTCAAATTGACCAATGTCAATGAAGGTATTCAAGCTTTCTAAAGGAGAAAATTACATTGCACGATAATCAATGAATATAACTACACACCAGCACATCATTATTAGCAACAACTATCAACACCACTTAAAAGAAATCTAGGAACAAAAAACTTTTCTTTGAATTCATTCTAATAAAATATATTTAAACTTCGTTATATAACAAACACTCATCATCAAAATTCATTTAAAACTTTTACATAACAGGGACTCGTAGCTTCATCCTGGCACTGTTTGAAAGATAGCTCTAGATTCTGACTGTAGATGCTGCTTTCATTCTGATTACAATTTGACCACAATATTATTTTTTTTTAAACTAAACATTTATATATAAGTTTATCCTGATGTGGTTGTGCAAGGTTATCAAGCTTTTAGCAAGAAATAAAACTATAGAAGTAATCACAGATTAGTGAAGTGTGTTCGACTTTTTCACCACTTAAAGCATGTGATCTGCATAATAGTCACCATGCCACCACGATCACAATGACATGGAGTCAAGGTATAATGTGCCACCCAGTCAACCAGACAAAAATCGCTCAAAAATGGATGGTATCAAGCTTGAGCCCAAGGGCAATGGCAAGATTAGTATGCATTCTCCTTAGTCGAATGCAATAACTATATATAAACAAAAAACTTAATGCCTTATCCTTGCCCCAGTAATACATGCATGTACAGGGTCTACATCTATAGATGAAAAGACTTATAATAATAAAACAACTAAAAGAACTTATAATAAAATAAATAAAATAAAATCATATAAGATATTCAGACACATAAAATAACAAATCTAACCATCCTGATCCTATTTGTTTCACCTGAATGTGACTGGAACCACACTATATTGTTTTGTTTGGCCTAAAACTATAATTCAATAAATAATAATAATAGTTATATATAGTATTCAGTATCAGCATCTATGATTAAAAACCAACACAGACCTTGTGGATATAACTTATTACTATCATCATCATTATTATTATTACTATTATAACTATTCATTATAATTTTTATCATAATTGTTATTATTATTTTACTGACTGAATAAAATTAAAAAAGTAAAGCACACACCTCCTTCTACAATCTGTTTGGCCAACATCAGAGCACTAGAGCCTGTGGCGCAGTTGTTGTTTACCTACAAAAATGGGGAGATTTTTAAGCAGTGAGCCATCTGCTCATCATCAAGACAGACTTGCTTAATAAATACTTGACATGAAGCAGTTCAGGTTGGCAATCAAATTATCTTAAGGCTAGTAGAAGTAAACACATTATTGATCTTCTGTTAGCATGAAAGAGGGGCCAGTGCTATAAAACACCCTATGGGATGATTTGATCACAGAGGGTCGTGTAAAAGCTCTGCTTCCAGGTTCACTTTTAGCAATTATAGTTTGAGAGTAACACTTTAAGCCCCTGAGCCAGTTCAAATTTCCTGGTGCTGGACCTTCACTCAGGGTCTTACTACTGAGAAGGTGCTGCCTGCCTTGCTTCAACACTTGCAAACAGTTAACCTTCCCGTCTTCTCAAATTAAGGATGTTAAACCAAGGATCCTGGGTGGCAGACCTCAAAGGGAACTTTGAGTCCTATGGGTAATGGCCTGTCAGTGTTACATGCTAAGATTCATTGGGCCAAAATTAAAATAAAACAAGGCAAAGCAGAGTCACACAAATTAAGTCATTTTGTTATGAGAGGAATAATTGCACAAACAAGGTTACAAACTACTGAAAAAGCATTCAAAGTAGAATTCTCCCAAATGAAAATGATTTGACAAATGTTTACATTAGGCAAATTTGTACAATGTTCACTAATAGGGTTAAGAGTGAGCTTTATGAGCACTTACATTATATATTGGAATCCCTGTAAGGCCCAGTTCATATATTGCTCTCTGGCCACAAGTAGAATCTCCTACAAATTCATTTTTAAATTTGTTTCAAAAATTGAAATGAAAATTTGGTACATCAAGTGCCATACTGAATAGGTTTAAACAACTATGATCATTAATAAAAATAATTTATAAAATATTTAAAATTTACAAGTTTGTCATTATTTTTTTAGTTACTACATTAGATAATAATATAGGGGTTATTATAAAATTTTATAACAATCCAGAGTCTGTATAATTATATATTAATAAATGGCACATTTAAGTGTAAGTATGTACCTTTGAACATGATTCCATGCATGCAGATGAAAGTCTCTCAGACCATGTGGCGTACATTTTACATGTACCCCAACCATTTAATCTAATTAAAAATAGGGGCTTTTGGGATTTTCAGTTTAATTCAATTTAGTTTTGGCCATTTTTTGCAGATGTTTTTTTTTTATTTTTTCATTAAAACAAGTGCTGCAGTTTTGCTATTTTGTCAGCATCTTTTTTTGTGGTTTGCAGGGTTTTTTTTATTAAGCAAGATTTTGGTTTTCATGTTTTGGCAAAAATAAAACTGTCAGTTTTCAGTTTTAAAAACTGGTCAGGGAAGTGCATTTTTAGCTATCAGGTTTGATGTTTTATATAAAATAAAGTTTTTTGGTTTGATCAAAATTAATAGTGTTTTTTCAGTTTTTGGTGAATTTGTTGAATTAAGGGCTTCTTTACATAAAGCGAGATGTTTCAGCTTGCCAGGTTTCCTGTCTCTATTGTATTTTGCCTTTTCGCTTACATGTCAGCAAGCTGAGACAACTTTAATGTATACAGCCATATTATTTTGGCCCGGAGGGACAAGATCTGACAGTTTTTGGCACATGTGACATAAATACTTGGGCCACTTTATTCCACAAACAATTCAAGATGATGAAAAGGGGAAGCGTTAATGTTCCAAATCTCTCAGAAACAGAGAAAATTGACTGTGTTCAATGAATGTCTGGAACTTGTTTCACTAAAAATAATAAATAATCCATGTTGAACTTGTCTAGACCAGGTTCATAGGATGATATTTTGCATGTAAATGCCAGCTTATTATCATCCTGGCAGGCCAAGACATCTTGGCTTGCCGGAACAATTCGCTCCATTTAAAAAGGCCCTGAGTTCATGATTAAGTGTAGTGTGCTCTTACCATAGCAGTAACCAACCACTGCTTGCTCAATATCTTTGAAACCTAGACCTGCATCCTGTAAAGCTTTGGTTCCTGGCAAATTTATAATAAAAACAACAAAATTATACTGAAATTACAACTGAGATACTGCTTGTAGTAGCTAGGCATTGATGAAAAGCTTTTATTTCTGAACTTTAATTATTTAAAGGCATTACATTAACAGAGTTTCAGGTTTGAAATAGCTCAGGTGGAGAAAATTTATACCACCTGGCTCAAAACTCTCCATAGTTGTACATGGCCCGGAGACTCTTGCTATTTTACGTTATCCAATAGCACTACTATGAATGAAAGTAAGTGAACACATGGCAGCCCTTCATGTTAGATTAGTGAAAAGCTCCTTTTCAACTAGTGGAGGCTCATTCCCGCTATGTCTATGTTTTCTTAATATGTACCCATGGCCATGTGACAGCAATTCTAACTCTGATTTACATATGGTAAGATAGAAATGATTCATTAAGGAAATTTAGATGAACATATGGATTATTCATCTCATTCAAAATTTCAATTTCTATTAAACTGTCATAATAATTTTAGTAAAATGATTCAATGGCAAATAAAGATAATCACCCGGCAAATAGAGACAGAAAATTGCTTGTAGGCCCGGTGAAATTCACCGTTTGCCGGCCTAAACCTGAAACCCTCCATTACGCTTGGGAAAGTTCAGAAGTTCAACATGGATTGTTGAGTTACACAGGCAGAAACAACTGACTATCTTTAATCACAGGTCAGCTCAGGTGCAGCTTAAGAACATTTAAAACATTCACTGATAAAAGTATATCTGTTTAAAATTAATCCTTGTTCTGCTAAAAATGGTTTCTGCTAAAAAAATGTCCTAACTTTAAAACCACTGATTGAAAACCTACAGAGTTACCATTCATTTTCTTTATCTTTTCAAGAAGATTCTGAAAAAAATGTCCATTGCTTCAACAAATTCTGAAGTTTTCAATTTGGTTAAGAGATTTTATTACAGCTTTGCTTTTTGAAAATTTAGCAGAATAACAGTTATTATAACCCACCCAATAATTTTCGTGCAACCTCACTGGATAAAACGCATCATGTGGTACAAAATCGGAAGTAGGTTACCAGCGAATATACCCCTTCCAATTTGATAACTGCCCTGCGATTTTGTCAGCCATTTTTAATTAAAACAACAAATGTTAGTTTTCAAATTTTGAGCAAGTTTGAATTGATAGACAAGAAAATTAATCGTTTGCCGAGTCTACAACGAAGATTTTTTAAAAATGCCCGATTTTAAAGGCAGTGCGAGACAACGCAAAAAAGTTGACAAAGTACGATGTAAATAAGTTTGAAGGTAAAAAATGTCCGTTTTCGCTAAAAAACAGTTTCAATAACAAACTTAACTAAACGTTATATAACCTATTAAGTCTCTAAAGTTCTGTAAAATATCTTAAGCTTAAAACTGACAGTTTACATTCCACCCAACTTCAATTAGTGTGGAGAAGAGAGAGATATTTATCGCTGCAATTGTATGCAAAGTCTTTTCGAAGAAAAAATTATTGAGAGGGTTATAAAATAAATAAACCCCTTTTTGGCTTACTGGTATATCAGAGGATAATGTCCTTGGCTGATAGATTGTCCTCAAAATTTCTCAGTTGCCCTCGAAGCTTCACTTCTCGGCCAACTGTTCATTTTTCGGACAATTTATCCGCCACGGACATTATCCTCCGATATACCAGCCGCCGGAAGGGGTTTATTTACTAAATAGATATAGGTACTGGATTCCAGCAACTGAGCCTATTGCTTCTGTGCAGCTTATAATTATATAATTAAAATGAAGACTAGTTATACGTTGTGTTTCTATTTCTTCAGGGATTTTCTTTCCACACTACTAAACCTATGTATTTGTTTAATTTTCTCCAACCATGCCATTTAGTTACTAAAACTAAAAATTAAAATTATACAATTATAACATTTGATAGTTATTTCCATACCTGATTCCCTAGCCATATCAGGGTAGTCAAAGTTGTCACGACGGCCAGGTTTCTCAAACTAAAGAAAAACAATAGTAACCATTAAAAATAATAATTCTCTCAGACTACAACATGTTTCATGTCCAATTACAAAATTACCAAATCACAATAATTATTTTCTCATTTGAATTGGCATGCAAGATGTTTTAGTTGCCTCTGGAAGAAGTTCACCATAACCACAGCCTTAGATGAAATAACTAAAGAGTAAATGATGTATAGCAAATGTCTAGGAGAGGGATTGAGGAGGTAGGGTGGGGGATGGTTAAAATAGTTTTAATGTACATAATATTTTTTAATAATCAAAATTAATTCAACCCAACAAAATTTGATTATAAATTATGATCATAATTAATATGCAACTAATTTGATAACTAAATTTAAAAAAAAATGTTTCATTAGTATCAATATTTCAGCTCAATATTTAGGAAGGGTTCAACAGTTATAAGAATGAACTGCTTCTTGTGTGACTTGGTCATCTTTGACTTATTAGCCGAGTGTTTAACAACTATCCCCAGAAAGGGAGGTGACTAGTTAGTTAGTGGTAATAATTATACATCTAGGGCTAGGCACCGACCTAAGCCTGGGAGATAGTTGTTTTAGTACGGTCGCATCATTTTTCAAAGAAACACCACAAATTAAGTTTTTTCTATAATTTTTTACTGTAGCATGTAAGCTTTGTGTACTTTTGAGTTACAATTACATTCTTTGGGATTTTTTGAAGTGCATGAATGCTGTGGATTTTTAGCAGATTTTGAAAGAAAAAGTTTTGTTCTAACCATTAAACCAAAAAAGCCAAATCTTGTTGTCCTGGTTCTTGGTTTAAAACAATCATTTCCTTGTCTATTTTAACAGACGGGTAATGTGATGCTATTTTGAATACCACCTCAAAATCAACTAATAGTTAACAATTATACCCCAAAGTGGAAACGACTTAAAGTGATAGAGGTAAATATTAATTTTATAGTTAGGCACCAACACTGAGGGGGATAACTGTTTTAGTATTAAACTACCAGGTGAATAGCATTTTTTAAAATAGTTTATTTCAAAAATATCCAAAACAATTAATGAATTGAGGTGAGAAACTTCTCGGTATAATAACTGCCATCTTGTTTTCTTGCTGACACGTAAAATTTCTTGAGGCACTTGTTCAGTTCACCTGGAGTCATTTCCTCAATAGCTGTTACAACTGAATTCTTCTTTTTGTTCACACCATGCTGCAAAATTTATTTTGTTTTGTTAAAATTTTCAATTTTCTTCTTGTTTACATGGCCATGAATGAATAGGAAAGTCTATACACAAACTTAAAATGTCGATAGCCAGCAGGTAAACAATGCAAAAAGCTGTGCTATTGATATTAAGGAAGAAAAATTACCATTAAACACTGAAACAAAAATTTGTCACTTTCTTTATGTTTGTGGGGTTCCCTCTTCATTTATTTCATGAATTTCTTCCAAATCTGAAGCAAAACGGGAAGCTATTTTTCACAAATTTTTGAGTGACCAAGGTGAATAGTGCAGGATATTCGGTGTTTGATGAACCAATCAGAGCACACAAAAAGTGCTATTCACCTGCCAGTTTAATACTGATCATGGATATTGCGAGATAGGGGAGCCAATTAGAGCACTCGAAAATGGATATCGATTGCTTTGGTAAAAAATAATTATTGTTACAAGATGTGATAAACTAAACTTGCAGGGTAGGGGAATGAAGGTTAAAATATATACCTGTTATAACCCACCAAAAATAAGTAAGCCAACAATTTAGAGTGTTCTAACAATGTACATTCATGTAGTATTAATACTGATGACATGTAGAAGAAGAAGATAATTTAAATGAACTTTTGTGTAAATTAGTCTATGCTGTATCACAGCTGCTATAAAAATCATGAAATAACAGCCCTAAACAAAATAACAACCTAAATGAAATAAAAATCAATGCTGATTGAAATAAACAGTGAAACTTGGTCACTATCCACAATCTCAACACTGATACATTAACATAATGCTCAGTTGGTGCAGTAATGGTGTCTCAAGTAGTTATATCATACCACAGAATTCTAAAAGTAATGTCCCCCACCCTCCTCCTGAAATTAATTGCTACCCAAAAGTAATGGTACTTTTTTGCCCTCCCATTAAATCCTGAAAGTAACAGTTCCCCCAAGATTAATGTCTACCTAAAGTAACAGGCCCTTTTTTTCAGCAAAATATCGAAAGTAACAAGGCTGTTACTTTCGGAATTCTACGATAGTCTGTTTTGTTTACTGTTTGTACATCGGGATCTATGGTTTACAAGTGGAATATTGCAAAACAATAAACATGAATATCAATGGCATCAACTTTTAAATTTCATAATACGTGCCCTCCATGTCAGAGACCATTTAAAATTACAATGCCTTTTGCCTGTCCAAAAATAATGGCTATCCGAAAGTAACAGCTACTCAAATTAATTAGTAGTTGCCCCTTTTGCCATACATGTGGTGGTTTTACAAAATTTGTTCCTGATCATTACCTGTGTACCAGTAGCCTACTCAACATGCATGAGGTACTAGTATTCATGTCACTATGTCATTGGGTGGAATTATATGCAATGACCTCACAAATAATGAGATTTTTTCAAAAAAGCTTCTTCCAGAAATATCTCATAAAAATTGACACAAAATGCAGTATTTTTTCAAACACCGTTTTGAAGGTCACTTAATATAAATTTCCCCTTATGCCTTTGGCAAAGACAACGTTTTCCCAAAACTAGTCTAAAAGTCTGAAATTTTAAAATCTTTCCTAAAACACCACAAGACTTCGTATACATGACACCACTGCAAATCATGATTGTTTGGAAATGATCTCACATTTTTGGATGAATTCCCTTACTTCTGGAAAGGAATAAAGCTTCCCTAGAAATAACATGATTTTTGAGGTCTTTGTATATAACTCAACCCAGTAACAAAATGACAGGAACAAATAGCCAGCTATAGGAACAAATTTTGGAAAACAACCGTGAACATGCACCATCTGTGCACTAAGTTAATGTAACAAAGTCAATATTGTGGATAGTGACAATTTATTTCTATTAGTGTTGAACAGTTACTTCATTTAAGGTGAGTCATTTTATTCTTTTAGGGTTAAAAAATTATTTCAATTAGGGGAAGTCATTTTTATTTTATTTAGGGTTGGTATTTCATTTAGCATTATTATTTCATTTTTTAATAGCGGTGATATATACATACGCAATCTACCCAGCATACTAAATCAATTAAACCGATAATTGGTTGCAATCAATACCAATCAACTGATTGATATTGGAAATTGATAACCAATCGATAGCTAATATAGTTGTGACCTTTATTATCGATTGGCATTGATTGATAATCAATTGGTGTTGATTGATAATGGATTGACATTGGCTGATAATCACTTTGAATGCCAGACCTCCATTCCCAACCTTCCTTGATGCAACGAAAATATTTCCAACTGTGGTTCCAAATTAAAGGTGCCATCTTGGTATCCTTCGACAAC
The DNA here is from genome assembly GCA_027575215.2 of Hydrozoanthus sils. Classification (NCBI taxonomy): domain Eukaryota; kingdom Metazoa; phylum Cnidaria; class Anthozoa; order Zoantharia; family Hydrozoanthidae; genus Hydrozoanthus; species Hydrozoanthus sils. The sequence continues at coordinate 10,386 of JAOBRD020961088.1, forward strand.
ACACGTAAATCTGAGAGCGTGTTTATTAAATCTATTTTATTATTAGATTGAGTTCAATAAGATTTGATTGGATTCATTCCTCAAATTTGGGGAGAGCTCGACCCAGTGCGATTACAGAAATGATCAAATGTTCGAGTACATGCACTGCCAACTAATCTTTACTGTTAGGAGTAATACTCAATGGCGTTTATTACAATTTTATTTGAGCAACAAGTCATCAGATTACATTTTGTGAAACCATAGAAGGTACCAAGATTTTTAACAAAACAGCTGCTAGAAATGAGAAACAGAGGTGCACATGGGAAAGCATTTGATGTCAATCAATGACAATTGATGTCAGTCAATGTGATTAGCAGATGATCTTCATGTGACTTTTGATTGGTCATTGATTGGCCAATACCAATTAATATCAATTAATGAATTTCCATTGATTGATATTGATTTATTGATTGCTTTCCAATGATCGATTGTCACCGATTAAGTATGTAAGGAATCTAGAGGAACTATAATTAGAGAGACGTATATAGATCTATCGATCGACTCAGTGTTGTTGAGACGATTAGAATTTAGTAGACACTATGGTCTAAGACTAAGAAACAAAGACCAAAAACTGAACTCAGCAATAGATTTTGGAGGGGTCTTAGCTTCCTTTCCAACTATTGGTGGCGTTTTTTTACACATGTACAAAACTAAACAAAGTCAAAGACCCCGGTCAACGGCCTCCATATACAATAGTATTATTGCTGTTCTTTACCCGTATCATCCATAGCTCTGCTCCAATTTACCGGAAAAAAATACCAAAAAATCATAGCGGTCATGAACATGCATTTGATTTGGCAAAGTTCTAGATACTATGTACATACATCATATATGATTCCTGAACACTGACACTGTATTAAATCTTATCTCCCCCCGACCGACATCTTTGTGAGGGTTGGCATGATTTCGCATGAACTAAAATAAAATTATTTTTTCCACTATAACAATGATAATACCTTGGTCATTCCCACACCAACCACGTACACTTTACGTCCACGCATTTTGAAATAAACTGAATTCTTCTTATTAGCTCTGAATTGATTGACCCAAGATGAAATTCGCCGATCCAGTCCCCACGCGAAAACGAACGACCTTCGTTGACATTCGAGCCATTTCCGGTCGGCTCCACTGAAGCTTGGAAGCGAGTCCCCATTCCCTTCGCGGCACACTTACATCGTCCACTCGTTCTCGCGGCTTCGCCGTTCGCTGATCCCAGCCTCAGGAGCTAGCGGAAATTTTTTTGGGGGTCGATTCCCGAACTAATCCCGATATTGCTTAGGAACCTGGCCTTTGCGTGGAAAGACCAGACAGTCAATTTGTGTTGTCAATTTGCGAGCGCTTCGTGTATTCAATAGGGCTGACTAGTGTGGAGAGAACTCACATATGTTCGTACAGAACGGAAAAAACCTTATTCATATCTCTGAGACTTCTCTCCACAATAGTCAGCCATACTGAACACACGAAGCGCTCGCGAATTGACTGTCCACGCAAAGGCCAGGTTCCTACGTGATTTCGGGATTACTTCGGGAACAGACCCCAAAAAAAAAATTCCGCCAGGAGCTAAGCTAGCACCTGCGTAGCAAACTCAAAGGACCGGAGTGTGTGGGATGTCAATTTATTAATCTCGAGTCACCAAGACGTTTTAAAGTGATACAATAAATACAAGTATTAATAAATTTAAAATTTTATCATACTAGTGGTGCAGAAGGGCTC
>JAOBRD020961193.1:0-12136 GCA_027575215.2 Hydrozoanthus sils
CGCCCCCCCCCCCCCCCCCCCCCTTCTTCCTCGCGTGGTGTGGGTAGTGAAGAAAAACAACAATTCAGGTTATTAAATTCGGTGTAGTTAAAACTTGAATTTCATTTGCCAGCTCGTTCACCTGTAGTTCCGTTGTTGTTCATGTTCCGTTCAATCCTTCCGCAATTCCGCCCGATATTGACCTGGGTACGATAACAAAGAAATAATTCCGGTTAATAATTACAAAAAACATTGACAGAAATTAAACAATGATTCGTGCGCAGGAGCCGCTTTGACAGAGCCGTGTCTCGTTGTACGGTTTTAATAGGGAAGAGATGCAGCTAAATCTGCGAATTATCGCCTGCTTGTTCTTCAACCTAGTACAACTAACAAACTACAGATGTCTCGGCGACCGAACTGACGAGAAATCAAAACTAGAATGGTGTAAAGAAAACTGCTACCGGAAACTGGGCACACGTAACACAGGCCAAAAACTCAACTCAACGAATCTTTCTGTAAGTAAGAAAATTCTTATACATTTCGACCTACAGATTTTAACACAACAGTTTGTGTTTTGTCTACTCTGTTATTCTTAAGAGCAAAAATGAAAATACACAGCTTTAAACCTATAGTTGCTTGGGTCTTCTCTCCACACTTGTCCGGTATAAAACTACACCAACTGAATATTTTCTCGGAAAACAGTTTTACAAAGCTGATACGTGTTACTAGATTTTCTACCCAGCGACATGAAAATGATATAATGCAATGACTTTAAACATTTATTCAGTTTTGTGTGTACCGCTGACTCTTCGCAGTTTCGAAAAAAACCACAACGAGAAAGTTACGTTTGTCTCGCAGCTATATTTATTCTCGAGTCATTATTAGCTAGACTGCTCGGCTTTCTATAAAACCATATCACATTGTACTGATTAATGGTGTAATGCTTGTTACTGGGAAAAATATTGTTAAAAAAGACTTGATTTTTTATATTCAGGAAGATGATAACTTAAAATTTCTTGATAATGTCGCTGAAGTTTGTTATATAAGTTTTAAATTTGTTTGTCATATTGAGCGCTTCCCCGACGTAATTTTTTTTATTTTAAAGTTTTTAAAATTTTTTTTTTAAGTTTATGTCTTTCGACCATTCTTAATTGTTAATACCAACCTCAAAGCAACGTAATTCTTGGTGTTTTCATTGATAAAACAGGATGAAAACGGCGGAAAATGGTTTTGAGAATGAAGTATAAATATGTCTAGATCAAACCGGAAGTTCAGAGGTTTAATTTCAAGATAGAAGATGTGTTACATCTGAACTTCCGCGGGATCGGTCATATAGTCTAGTGCCACTAGAAATTTTAATTTGTACAAGCCAAAATGATTAAAAACGATTGTGTTTTGAAAGTCATTGAAGCGCGATTAAATTTATACCTTTTGCTACTTTAGCAAAAAATGAAAGTTTTAAAGGAACGGAAAGCCCAAAGGACATTTTAAAATATGGTTTCATTCGTTGAATCTTCCGAGCAGTGAGTATTCTCTCTACACAAATATCAGTCGTCGAGGAAAGCGAAACAAGAAAACACTGAATATCTTCTTTCAAAGGCCTGGTTTTAATTCGACGATGGTTTAATTCAAAATCTTTTATTCTTGAAATTTAAATCTGTTTACCTTTAACGTGAGTGTAAACTATATTTGCAAAGTCTTACAACTTTTCATTTATTTTGTATTTTTTATTTTGTCAGCCTTTCGTGCTCTACTGGATTGCGCAATGTGACTGACGCATTCTTGCTATATTAAGACTTCCTTCGAATTCGTTTCTAGATTCAGTTTAGCGGCTAAAATACAAGAAATTGTAAAAGCAGACTTCCTATATGTTGAAAATTGAGACGATTATATGTTTAGATTTGAAATATAGATATTTAAACTTAACGCACAAAAAACATAAAATACTTCCTTGTAGTGAAGCACCACTCTTCAAGGAGATGACATACTTTCTACAAATATATTGGTACGGATTCTAACAATGGATAAAAAAACTTCTATTTTTATAATTCCTTGGCCAAGAATTATTAACCAGTGGCGCTGTTTAGGTTTCACTGTTATACTCTATAAAAGTTAAACCTTTCAGTCCCAGTTGTACCTTTGAATTCTTCCAACCAGATCTCATACTATTCATTGAAAAAGTTTGGGAGAACTTAACTTTTAATCAACAGCAGTTTCATTTGTTTGATCAATTCTCATTTTCTCCTTACCAAATGACTTTTTTTCATATGCCTTGTGCATGTGAAGAGAAGTTATATGTTAATGACTGACTGGGACTACGAAGCGTTGGGTAAAGTACACATTATATATCCATGTTAGCGAGCGACTGCAGTAAGTCACGAGATCAACCTCTTGTTTACAGTGAGTCCCTCTCGTGCGATATCAATGAATCTTTCTGCCGCAAACCCCGCTGCTGGCCCTTATCCTGCTAAGTTTTTTAAATTATCGAAGTCATAAAATCTCAAAAAATTTGCAAATTTCAGAATTTGTTAAAGAAATGGCCATTTTCAGAATCTACTTATAAAGACAAAGAAAATGAATGGTCACTTCGTAGGTTTTAAAGCAGCGGTTTTAAAGTTAGAACTTTTTAGTTTATGTGAAACGGTTTTTAACAGGAGAAGGTCAAGGGCTTGTTAGCTTATCCAACTGTTAAACCTGAATTCTGTCGTTTATCGTTACTTCATCATAAAAACAGAAAATCCAGTTCTTCTCATGACCAAATTTGCAATTTTTGGGTTTCGTTCGACAAACTAGACGCCACTTTGACGCATCGACTGATATTTGTGTCACATGAAGTATTATAGCTCTCGCAAGAGGTTATAATTGAGTTTTCAACCTAATAAATACCGCCTAATCTTTACTCGTTATTTATTTGTTGGAACGGTTTGGCGTTACATATAGATTGCTAGTTTGATTTAGCTCAAGTTGTGAATTACCGCTAAATGAGCCCCGACATATCGTGCGCTATCGTACCGAATCTCGTTAAACATTCAAAACTATATCGTGATATTGATTCTTTAGACTCATGTTAATATTTATATCCACTCAATTACATAATAAACAAAACTCAAATCTTTTTATTTCTTAGTTTAATTTAATCTCCGTTTAACACTGAAATATCTAAAAAGAAAAAAAGTTGATAGTATTTAAAGTTATACTTAAATGTTGTATTTAACCTCCTAAAGACTTTTTCCTGAAGTTTTATATAGAAATGTTTTCCTTCAAAGCTAGAATATTGGTTGTTTTTGTTATGTCTGCCATGATGATTTCCGCTTACACACACGGGCTGTAGAAGCGTCAATTATCTCCCATGGAAAACGAGATGCACGTTCATGATTAGCCCGGATGATCAAAATAGACTCTCTCACGGTTTTCGTCAAAGTGTTATCTAGACTAATAACAAAAACTTTACAACTAGTGTTTCTATCGAGGATAGGATTGATATGTGATTAGATGGGAAGTGATATATACATATAGCCGTGCGAAATCAATAATTTTTACAGTGGAGTTCACTGATATTGGCTGTAAGTGCTTCTTAGAAGGGGTGCAGCTCTTGCAGTAATGGATTATCAATCAAGTATTGTTTTCATTATGATAACTGATGTTGACCTTCAGTTTTTCGAATAATGGAAGACGCCCAGGTACTGACATTGGTTCAAATTCTATGTACCCAAAAAAATCCCAGCTTCGTGCAGAATTCGTCAGTTCAAGAAAATCTCTAATTTATTTAACATACTCAATAAATTGGACTTATCCTTCGTCTGAGCATCTGATACTCAGACGAAGGGCTAGCGCTCGAAACGTCAGCTTTTCCAATCATCTCGCGGCGACGATAATTTATTTATCACACAATACCACAAGTTTATATTACTCGCCGACGCATTCAATAGTTTTTTTAAAAACTATTTATCCAAATTGGACTTATGTTGTTGTTTATATAAGACTGAGAAAAATACGATACCCCTCAAAAAATCCCTGCTTTGTTTTCACGACCTCCTAAAAATCCTGGCGTTTTCCATAGGCCCAAAAATTCCTTTGGCCAAAATCATCCTTAGGACCTCCCCAAAAAATCCCAGCTTCAGAATTCGTCAGTTCAAGAAAATCTCTACTTTATTTAGCATACTCAGTAAATTGGACTTAGGTTTAGTTTATTTGAGATGGAGAAAAATATGATACTCCCAAAAATGCCCTGCTTTCTTTTCACGACCCCCTAACAATCGTGGCGTTTTCCATAGCCCCCCAAAAGGGCCAAAATCATCCTTAGGACCTCCCTGTCATCAAAATACGTGAATAAGGCCCCGGGGACGAGACGTCTTCAAAAAATGCTTCCCGTTCCGAACCATGATCCATCCAAGACTCTAAGTTAAACTAAGATCAAATTCGAGTGATTAACCTTGCCCGCTTTCTTTGTTTTTTTTTTTCTAGCGTATCACCTGATCCTAAATATAGTGTTGACGACAGGGAATAGTGAGTGATGAAATTGATGATGCTGATAATGAAAATGAGTGTGTTGAGAGCTATGATAGAAGTAATTGTAATGATGGCGATGACAATGGGCAGCAGGCCTTGATGGTGATGATGAAGATGGTGATGGTGATGATGTTGATGGTGGTGATGGTGATGATGGTGATGGTGATGATGAAGATGGTGATGATGAAGATGGTGATGGTGATGATGTTGATGGTGGTGATGGTGATGATGGTGATGATGATGATGATGTTGATGGTGATGATGTTGATGGTGATGATGGTGATGATGATGATGTTGATGTTGATGATGTTGATGGTGGTGATGGTGATGATGGCGACGATAACTTGAACGGTGTTTCTTCCGTCATTACTCGAAATGATGTCGGTGTCAGCAAAGGTGCTATGACAAAGAAACTGCTAACGAACGAAACAGAAAATACACTTTTTCGATGGCCGGGTGTAAAAAAAAACTGAAAAAGTTTTGTACTTCAATAATTGCCGGGATTTATCCAAGTATTCAGTTTCCCACAGTTCAATAAGCATCACACGGCCCGGCTTATTGAGACACTTTATCTCGCTGATAACAGAGCAAAAGATGGAATATTTAAACAAAGTCAGTGGCGTAGCCAACTTATAGGCTTGCAGGCCCGAGCCTTCAAAGTATTTTTACAAGCAAAAGATTAGTATTGAAAAATTATTTGAATCACATTCAATAAAAAGAATAAAGTGAAAAATTTTTTTGCAATGAATGCTGCGTGGTTAATACTCGCCCCAAACCCCCGATGCTGATGTTACAAACGAGTCCCCGGGCTGTGCCTACCGTCGACAGTCCGTTAACAGACCCAACGCTAAATGCAATTTTTTTTTCTTCCTGCGAAGACAGTTTCCGGATCCCCCTATAAATATTCGTGCTTTGGGCGCTCTCTCGGCAATATGGGCCAGCAAAATTTATTTGATCCTGACTACGCCACTGAAAGTGACCGGTGTCACGGCTGTCAAAATCACAAGCTTATTAAACAAGTAAAGGTCTCTTTATCTTGTGCAGTAAAGTAACAAATCATTACAAAAAGACACCAAAGTTTATTGGACGGTACAATAATAGAATATTTAGTTCTTTTCGCCATCATCTCGGCTCTTGCATGAAGAAGATAAACCAATATTTGACGTCCTGAAAAAATGTTTTACACTAATTTTGCAAAATGCAAAATTGCAAAAAGTCATGAAAAATGTCACCTTTCTGAATGTGTAAGAGATTAACTTTTTGTCAAAATGAATGAATTTGCAGGACTTTCAAATCGTGTAGCATTTCAAATGACAGAGAGTAAGTCAAATGACTTGGTCACCTTATGAGGTTTCGTCAAATGGTTCAGAAGTTAGAATGATATTTTATTCATGATATGTTTGATTTGCTCTAAATACCTATTACTATTTTGATTTTTAGACTCCTTTCTGCTGAGTTTCGAAACACCAAAATGCTAAATTAAGTTTAAGAAAGTTAAAGTTTAATAACACCAATCATTTTTACTCTTCAAGACAAGCAAAACGGATGGTCACTTTATAGGGTTTCATCAGCTTGTTCAAAAGTTAGAATGAATAACACCAATCATTTCAACTCTTCAAGACAAGCAAAATGAATGGTCACTTTATAGGGTTTTTATTAACTGGTTCAAAATTGTTGGTTACGGGAATCAGGAATAAATGTATAAATGCAAAACTGAGTTACTGGAATCTTAAATCGTCTTTTTGTAAAACCCAAAGTTTTATTCCTCGCCTGTCTTTCTTCAAGAAATTGTTCTTGCAAATTTATGCTGAAATGAAATGCAAATAACTCTTTGACGATCTCAAATCTTTGTTTGACTTAAATAAGTCTTTTACGTAATCATTTTGTAACGTTTTATGTTCATTGATCGCATACTCAAAGCAAAATGTTTGATTTAAGAACGCACAGAAGGCGATTTTTAATTACACTTTTGTCATTTAGTTTATCAACTCGACACACAGGATTTGCGTCAGCGAGTAATCAAGATTAGCTCGTATCTGATAAACGGGTCATTTACGCCGCTCACTCCAGCTTTAAGACCGTCTAACTAATCATATTTGTTAACTCAATGTTAGCTTTGAGTGTCGATTAGGGAAAAACCTTGTCAAAATTATCTGTAAGCAACATTTTAGGCCGGGTCACAACTCGACTGAAAGTTTTGTCTTTGAAGTTTTCCGAGCGCCAGGAAATGACGCATTTGGAGATAAAAACTCTGACCAAGAAAAAGTTTTATTTATTTAAATGATTTTTCGGTTGGCGCAGCGGCGCAAAGCGAGTGTTACCGAGAGGTTTGAAACATCGTGCAACATGGAACCGTCTAGAATCTTTCCTTAAAATTAGAAAACCCTTTTGTGGGAAATAACAAACCATCCTCCCCTTTCCTCCGTTTTGCTGTAACTAAAGTCTTCCCTCGCCCACGGCAGTGGAATAGAAAATGAAAAAAAAAAAATAAACGTGGAAGTGGACTGTTTTCTAGAATTGCCATTTTCGCTCTTAGTAACACGATTATAAACAACATCAACGTCACCATCATGATCATAATCATCAATATCAGTATAATCGTTACAATCATCATCACCATCAACATCACTACTATCATCATCTTCACTAACACTATTATCGTCGCTATCATCATCATAATCGTCATCATCATAATTGTTACCATCATCATTAGATTTGGTTACACTAGAGCTTTTAGCCTCGAGTAAGTAATTAGTTAGCCTCGGGTAGGACGACTTTGAGTGTAACCGCGACAAACCATATTACCTTTGGTGAAATTTTCCTTGGGTTATCTCTTTGGATACGTCAAAAAGCCGAAAGGGCTAAGCCGTGACAGTTCCCCAGGTAACAAGGTTGCATAACGAGAAGCCCGAGCCGGCTCAACCAATCACAATACGGAAACTTAGTCTTCTCTGACTGGTTGTCTGGAAACTGTTTTGATGCCCACTGTGAACAAAGTTTTTCTTCGCGACAATTGTCGGGTGAGTCGCGGTGAAGGAACAGCATAGCTATCACCATCATTATCATTATCATCATCATCATCATCATCATCATCTTTATACTATCACCATATCACCATCAGCAACAGTATCTTTTTCTCAGTCTATCTATTCAAGACTGCACGAGTAGCTTATCCGTTTTTACCATTCTAAACACGGTGGGATTATGCATTATAAATTTGATTTTCCTCTCTTTAACTTCAGAAAGAGAAATTAATGCGGTGCAATGAAGAATGCCAAGGTACGTATATGCATATTCTTTATGAAATATCTATTTCGTTTCTGATCACTAATTGGAAACGAATTAATATCTTTATTTTGTACCGACAAATTGTTGTATTTAAAGTAGCCAGTAAGAATCAATTGAATTTCGTCCTTTAAGAAGACGAATATTTCCTTTTTAAACGATTTTAAATTCGTGTCTCAGTTTAAAGAAGAGTTCCAAAACGCCCCTTCGATCGAAATTAAAACGTTAATTCCTACTAAAACTGAATCTGGATAGTGACAACATTCGCTATCACATCTCTTCGACAGGCTTTACTCTTAAAACAAAGGGTGGACAGCAAAGGACAACACAAAAGATATTCGACCCTCCGGTTCTTCAAAGTAAGAATTTATCAGTAAAAGTGTCTACCTTACATTGTAGCCGTACAATAACTTTGTATGACATTACGCGGTCATACAATAATAGTGTCAAGCTTACTTATTTGGTCACGCACAGTACTTAGATCTTGCATACATTGGTCACGCAGTAATAGTATCTGTTTTTTATTTGGTCACGTAGTAAAAGTATCTATTCTACATGTGGTCACGCAGTGATATTATTTACCTTACTCTATGTGGCCACGCACAATACCTAAATAGTCTCACGGTAATTGTATTGTTCTTCGTCATGTATTAACAGGCAGAAAGTGTTATGATATTGTATGGCAACCTAATAACAGAACTGGAGATCTAATAGTAGCCGATAACGTGTCGGTAGATTATCGTAATGGTTCTGCCTTCATAAATTGGGCGCCTGCCACAGGTAAGTCACGTGACCTCAGTTTTAGATTTTTTTAATCCCATGATTTATATTAAACAAGATGGCATGAGATATTTGGGGCAGAATATAATTATTGGTATCAATTACCGCGAAGGTAGTGGCAAGCTTGACACGGTAAGTTAAAAAACGGCGAATTGATGGAAAAAATGTTTGATAGAATAACTACGATCACTTGTTCTTAGCTTGTTGGTGCCTAAAAACTTTGTGGTCAGAGAGCTTTTTGTAACAAGAAGAAATCAGGTTTCCATACGATGCGTTTCTGTTTTGACTTTTTTTCAACGATTTATGACTTGTTTTTTTGTGCAGACGTTCCCACTAACACAACATGGCTGGGATACGCTGTTATTTGGTTTACATTGGAGGGAAAGAGCCCTTATAGGTCGTTTTGCAAAGTATACGATAAGGTAAGATTCTGAAGATGTTAGGTCAAAATACTTTTCGTGTTGTTTGTCAGATGCTTTAGTGATGCTTTCCGTGATTACCTACTTTGATATTTTCCGTTATTACCTCCTGTGATGCTTTCCTTGATTACAAACCGTGATGTATTCCGTGATTACCTACTGTGATATTTTCCGTGATTACCTATTGTGATGCTTTCCGTGCTTACGTACTGTAATGCTTTCCATGATTACCTACTGTGGTGCTTTCCGTGATTACCTACTTTGATACTTTTTATGATTACCTACTGTGATGTTTTCCGTGATTACCTACTGAGATGTTTTCCGTGATTACCTACTTTGATACTTTCCGTGATTACCTACTTTGATACTTTTTATGATTACCTACTGTGATGCTTTCCGTGATTACCTGTCGTGATGCTTTCCGTGATTACCTACTGTGATGTTTTCCGTGATTACCTATCGTGATGCTTTCCGTGCTTACGTACTGTAATGCTTTCCGTGATTACCTACTGTGATGTTTTCCGTGATTACCTACCGTGATGCTTTCCATGATTAACCACCGACATGCCCTACGTGATCACCTATCGTGATGCTTTCCGTGATAACGTACTGTGGTGCTTTCCGTGATTACCTTCTGTGATGCTTTCGGTAATTACCTACCGCGATGCTTTCCATGATTACCTACTGTGAAGCTTTCCGCGGACATGCTCTGCATGATCACCTATCGTGATGCTTTCCGTGATAACGTGTTGTGGTGCTCTCGTGATTGCCTACCGAGATGTTTTCCGTGATTTCCAACCATGATGCTTGAGGAAGTGCTTAAGTGTGTACTATAAATAGTTTGAACAATACGTACGCTTTGATTGATGTGTTTCCATTTAGTCAGTGCAAACATTATAGCTGTGTTTTTTGGCTAAGCGAAACAACGATTTCTTTCTGCCAGAACCAAACCAGTGGAGTTATACACAACGGCCTTGGATGGAACAGTTTGTACGACCTCCATTTAAATGTAAGTAAATGAATCTTAAAAACCGTTTTTGTTTGTTATAAAGCTGCGACTATCGATCATCTAATGATGCTCTGCGTGGCAGCTTACCGTGATGCTTTGCGTGAACACTCATTTTGATGATATATTGTACAAAAACGTTTTACCAATAAATTTTGATAGTTTTTAATAAGTTTGTTGCTATCTTGTTTTCATTGTTTGTGATTTAGCGATGGCGATCGCGCTTGAAATAAAGAACGAAGCCACAATTAATCATTTAACTTGGACTGATGGTATATCTACCTTGAAATACATCATAAGTCCAACTTTGACTTAAATACATCCAAAGTTAATCGATTGGCAGCAGTTTTTTTAAAAAAAATGCAAATTTGTTATAACCACTTGAGACGTTATCAATTGAAAACATCAACTGTTAATATCTCAAGTTAAAAAGATTTTAACAAATATTTTTCAACGTCATTCCTCATTTAGCAAGGTCTATCCACTGAGGTAATAAGGTTTTTCACTTCGTGTGTACTTTAACCCTGTTTTGTTATTTATCATTTGTCAACGTGTTAACCTTTCCCATAGGTTGTACTTTTTCCACTGAAGAAAACTGTGCTGCCCGATGTTTATCGTTATCGGCAACGTTTAGGTGAGAGATTTTGTATAAACGTTGAAGATTCGACTTTATTGAAGAGTTAATGTATTTTACTAAACTATCGATCATAAAGTCGATTCATACGGTTATATGTGGCAACAAGATTATATTTGTACCTTTGATCGGAATTACATTCAACTCTTGATAATTCGAACACTCTTTAACTCGAACCTTCCGATAACTCGAAAAAAAATTGATTTTCCCTCGTAAGCAATTACAGTTAATTTACTCTCGATAACTCGAACTCTCTGTAATTCGAATCTCCAGCTAACTCGAACCAAAGTTGATTCCCCTTCGTGAACATTTACAGCAGATTTATCCTCGGTTATTCGAACTTGAAGGTGTTTCATTTTCCCTTAAATGTTGGAGTTATAGGGTTTTGACTGTAATGAAGCATGAAAAGGGTCGTTAGACGTGTAGAATACTGTGGGCTGCGAGAGTCTCGTATAAAGAGCTGTACATCAAGCATCGCAGTTGAAAATCTTTTTCTTTGCCTTCTTTTAACAGAGGTCGTTGACAAGAAAAACAATGGCAGGGTAAAAACCGTACAAAAGGAGGCGGACCCGCAAGTTTTTAAAGGTAGCATTTGGACTTAGTTCTTTGATAGCTTTGATAGAACAAAACCAGCAAGGTTATAGGAAAAAAACACAGGCGGGGCGAGGGGGGGGGGGGGCATTGACCATTCCAATTAATTTGTTTGGGAGGGGCAAAGGATCCTCCAATAGTTCTCTGGCTAACAACATAAACGTTTTGACAGGAATTTCAGATTTTATAATCAGTGTTCATTCTATAGAAATTAGGCAAAATGGGACATGTGACCCCTTGCTTTGGAAAAATGAGGATATTTGGCCAACAGAATGGGACAACAAAAAAATCAATCAATTAAAACCTTAAAAACCAGGGTACCACTTTTCAGTTGAAGTAATTTTACTTCAGCAGAGCTTTTGAGGATCCGCCTGTGGGAATTAAAGCAAAACAAAAAGTAAAACTACTTACTTGTTGAAGGTGAAAGGGTTTCCACACCCTCAAAGCTCTGCTGAAGTCAAAGCCTCAACAGATGCACCCTCTACACCATGAATAGTCATCATTTGCTGAAGAACTATGCTACTATAATTAAGTCTGATCAGTAATGATGAACTCATCAGGAGTTCAGTGTCATTGTCTATTTGGAATTCTTCGTTTTGCTTTGGTTTTCCAAACCCTCAAGGCTCTTCTGAAGTCAAATGCCTCAAGAGATGCACCCTCTACACCAATTATGTATTGCGATTTGCTCTTTCTGTCATAGACAGCTTTCAGAGCCAAAATTACAGTCTCCTCTCCTTGAGACAACACTCTGTCCGCCATCTTATGAGGTTTGGCTCTGCAATTCATCAGCAATTGCCTCTTTGTGATCTTTGCTCTCGGCATGTCTTTTAAGAGTACTTTATCGAAAATTGTTTGTACCCTCAGTCATTGCATTTCTTTTGTTGTGTTTCGAGCATGTTTTGCAAAACATCTTCCCGCCTTCTTCAAAGAGCC
>JAOBRD020961301.1:0-12136 GCA_027575215.2 Hydrozoanthus sils
ATCAGAGGGTTGCGGGTTCGATTCCTGTCAGTGACTCAAAATTTTTTCTGATCAATCAAACTTTGGAAGCGATTTCCTTCATTCTATATCAAAAAACTCAGGTTCTCACAAAAACACGAAAATATTTACCAATATTAATTAAAGAAGCAATTGGAATTAAAAAAACGTCGGAATAATTTTAATAAAGTCGACTCTTAAAAATTAAGTTTTACTTGGAAATAATTAATCGAAGTCGAACACTTTTATATTTAACCAGTTTTATTGTATAGTCTTGATAAAGAGGACAACATAATTATCTTTATATGACGCCGCTATCATGCATATTTAGCTATTTTTTTTTATACTTTGGATTCATTCTTTTGCATCCTTCTGATGAGGGCTTCCACGAAAAAAGCCGAAACGTTAATGTTTTGAAATTTCTAACGAGTGAAAACCGTAAAGTCTTTAGATTTCATCTATTTCATTTGTCTTTTACACGCAAAAGCTCAAAACTTAACATTGTGAACTCGAATTGCTTACTGGCGTTAGATACTTTGTGATTTCAGCTGCAATCCCCAATGCGACACTCACTTCTTAAAGTGCATATGAAGCGAAGTTCCTTTTTTTTGTAACTTTTTCAGCGGTCAGAGAGTAGTCCAGATGTAAACTTGCAAACCTTAAACGCGACTACTTGATTATGACCGAGTGAAAATGGGCCAAGTCGCTCATGTTAAGAATGTAAAAAAGGAACGATTGGGTTCTGGTTTCAGTGACGCCGAAAATTTCGTTGAATTGAAGGGCAGATGATGTGAATAACGTATGGATCGCATTTTATAGAAACACAGGGAAGAATATGCAAGAGCTTTTGCCGTCTTATTTGGCAATCCTAAGAGGTATTGTAAATGTCAGCTCTGCTCCACTTGGTGGATCCTCGTTTAAATTTGCTTGCTTTATATATATTTCCCGGTTCCCGTGCAACTTTTTGCATCGCCATGGATTGACTTGACAAATGAATTTAAATTTCTTTTAATTTCTGCCCTAATACTCTAAACTTGTAAACATTACGCACAGAGTATTATTAAAGATTTTTAGCAATTTGTCTGGGGTTCAAACTTTTTTCAACTGACAGATAAACTTCTACATTTTGACTCGTCATGTGTTCTCATTCTTCTTTCTGGTCGACGTTAATCTAAATTGCTGAAAAATTGGAAACCTCTAAAACCGCATGCTGCTACCCACGGTTTGAGGTTTGCGGTTAACAAACCAAACGTGGATCTAAAACTCTCTAATTTAATAAGCTTTTAATTCGAAATTTTTCAAAAAAAAAAAACCGTTTCATATGCACATTAAAATCCATTTTCCTTCCCCGGCTTGCAACTTTTACGTCGACTGCAATCCTCTTGCACCATTTTCACTCGCTAAACTCGAGTCTCTAATTCTGGCTCACAGCTCTCATTACTATCGTCTGTGTATCTGGTCAATGTCAAGGTTTGGTTTTGGTTTCGCTGACACTGTGGTGAAGATGAAACTTCGTTCTTTGTAAGTTGACACAGCTCTGACGCCCTCACATTGGAGGGAAACCTGCGTTGTATCTTGCTTGTGTAGCGGCGTTGTAAGGCCGATCTAAACTTTTGGATGAAACTCAGATAGATACAAGGGTTGATAGCATTATTTGCATGAGCAAGCACGAAGAATAGTTGCTGTAAAACAATAAGACAATATAAGAAACACGAAACATCTTTTTTGACTAGTGGTGGTCAGTACTAAATGGTGACGCGGAAAACGGAGGGGACCTAACTTAAGGCCGGAATACACCCAATGCGCATATGTTTTTACTATATCTCGTCCATGATTTGAATGTACACAATTGTAATTATTTATTAGTTAATATTTGATGTAAACTCGCAAAACTGTCCTCAAACCAAAGCTGTACTAATCCCTCACCAGGAGGGACGATTTGCTGCCTTTACTCAATATTCTTCTTCAAATATCTTTTTCAACTTCCTTACTATCCAACAAAATTTTGGGTGTACCCAATTTATGGACACTTTTGCTCGTAGGAACAAAGACCTGGGAAATACTAACGATACTTACCCTAATAAGACCATTTTTTAGTGGATGTTCACCTTCAATCATGAAGGTATCGAGGAAGTGAACAATATAGATTGGTAACCAGCAAATGGCAAACACAGTTAACACAGTAATCAACATCTGAACCACCTTCCGGTTTTGTACGGTGATCTTGCCCAATAGCTGCTTGTCGTTGCTGAACTGGCTCTGGCTTTTTCGTTTCCACAGATGCCACATAATAAGGGAATATGCAGTGAATAATACCGGAAGTGGAAGGCCGTAAAGTAAAACGAATTTGACCACCAAAACAGTTCGTTCTGCTTCAAAAGACCACGTACCATTGTAATCTGGTGGATAATACCAATCGATCCCACAAAAATATCCCCGGATGGGATCTCGTTTAACTGTGAATTTGTATAGATTAGGGGAAAACACAGCCGCAGCGCTGATCCAAATTAGGGCTACTGAAATTTTCACACTTTTAAATGAAAGTGACTTGTTCGCAGTACGCACAATCAATAGATACCTGTCAACACCCATCAAAGTTAGTGTAAATATACTTGTTGCTATGGAGATGTGCAGCCCAAAGTTTACAACTCTGCATAAAATAATTCCAACAAGACCAGGAAGCCATCGGTTTTCAACGTTGAAATAGAGAATAGATAATGGAACAGTGAATAGAATAGAAACGATGTCTGCAGCTGCCATATTGATCATGAAATAATTGAAAGGAATACGTCTCATTTCTCGAATGACTCTGATGAGGTAGATTACCATAAAATTTCCAAAAACTCCCACGACAAAGATCAAAAGGTAAACAACTGTCAGGCCAATTTCCATTTCCGTCAAACGGGGCTTGAAAGAAGACTGATTCCTAATCTTTGTTACATTGTTTAAGCTATTACCAGTACTGCTATTTGGACTGATTCCTGTTTGAACGTCCTCCATTTACCTTTAGCCTAAAAACATTTGAAAATGTATAATAAACGAAGAAATATTAACTAATTGACTGAATGCTTATAAACATGCATGAAACAATACACATAATTTTAGTTTAAATATAATTATCAAAAGCTTTTCGTTAGAGGTAGTTGTTTAAGAAGAAGAAGAAGAATCGAAGAGGAAAGAGAAGAAATGGACGAAGAAGAAGAGGAGGAGCAGGATAAGAAGAAGGAGAAGAAAAAGAAGAAGAAAAAGAAGAAGAAGAAGAGGAATTAAGAAAAAGAAGAAGAAGGACAACAACAACAAGAAGAGGAGGAGTAGGAGGAGGAAGAGGAAGAGAGGAAATTGAAAAGGGAAGAACGAAGCCCAGACAAAAAATTAAGAAATGCATTTATTTTTAACCTACACTATTACCAACATTATCAAGAAAGAATTCGATTTACAAACAAAAGCAAGAGTTGATACTACCCTTTCTTTTACACGTCACACTGAAAGATCACAACTGCATTACCGAATTTCTAGCTAAATACACAGTGACAACGGACATGGAGGCACAATTATCTAAACCAGTTGAACAAGCTTTTCGAGTTCTGCTTGAAACCTATCAAAAACCAAAACGTGTCTTCAACTCAAATAAGAGTTTTAACTTATAAATGGAACTATGGTAAGTATTCTAGGCGAATATCAAGAAAGTCTGTATCGTATAAATACAATAAACACTAAGTATTAAGGGGAGATCTAGCTCACGTGCAATTGTACAAGAGTGACTTGTTATGTATAATATAAAGAGTCTTTTAAATTTAAAGGATTATTCAAACCGGGTCAAATCCCCACCCGCATGCTTCTAGAACTTGTTCATCGTACAAGTAGTATTTCCAAGTTGTGTTCTGTTTTATTCTGGTTCTACAGATTTATTCTCGATCTTATATCTGGTCGATCTTTAATCTTATCTATTACGCCCGTGTACGAGTTCCATTACTTAGTGTCGGACGTGATGTTCGCAACATGTTTTATTCATTTTGAAGCATCATGCACTACATGCGATGGCTTGTTCCCCAGGGCTTTATCAACATTACAACAACTTCCCTTTTATGTCCTGACGTTCTTGGCCCTTCATATTTGAGTATCACACACTAATAGTAACAGATTCTATAGTATATGTAAAAATAATAAATACTGGAAACGTGGTGTACAATCGTTGCGCACTTGCGAAAAATTCTAATGCATATAGAAAATAACGAAATCAAGCAAGTATGAGACGAAGGTAAAAATGTTTGCAACTAGCATGTTAAAGATGGTGCTGTACATCGATTAGAAAGTCTAAAAGTAGCCAACACTTCCTAGATTTATTTCCTTTGTTCTTAACTATAGTAGCTCTACGAGTTATGAGGGATTTCCTTTATTTTAAACGAAAAAGAACTGCTTATTCCAAACTTCTGCACCAAGGACTAATAGCTCCAGCTTTCCGAAACACCTTACGGCAATAAACACAAAAAGAGTATTTAGTTGGTTTGGCATATTCATTAGACAGTTTCGCCGACGCATTAACAGTTTTGTTTCTAGTCTTGGAGGGAAAGCATTGCACTAATTTTTCAAATACTCTTTTAGAACTTAAAATCTTGTTTTTAAAGCGCTGAATTGACATGACACATTTTAGAGAAAAATAAAAGACAGATGGAATTTTATTTGAGTTAATAGGCGCAGAGGAAGGAGATAGACATGACGTTCCCAAACACGAAAACAACTTGTGATGAGAATTTTAACGTCACGCAAATAACAACAAACCAATAACCGCTCTTGATATTTTTAGTGAACGAAACTACACAAACAAAATTGGCATATTGTACAGTATTCATTGAAGAAACTCAAATTGTTTATAGACATATCACAGTTGAAGCCATTTCCGCTATATCAGTGCGCCTTCGTTTTTACCCGACGTCATAGCGGCCATTTTGGTTTCCTTGAACAAAAAAATGTTGATGATTATTTTGTTTAGGGCACCCAACATGGCCGCTTCGGCGCTTTTGTCTTTGGCGTCTCGAGGGGTAGGGAGTATGTGAAAACGTAGATATTTCCTACTCTTCTGCCTCTCACTTGTAGGGCGCTGAATATCAAAGAACCAAAAACTGTATGTATGTTGAGGTTTTAAAAAAGCTTCAAAATGACAGCAAAGGTTAACAAAATAAGTCCATAGTCACAAAATGTCAATTTGAATTGGAACTTAAGTCATTCCACGCGCGGAGAGGTTGGACAGTGGTAAGATCTCTACGGCTTTTCTCCTCCCCTGACATCCCTGAGGTCCCCGGCCGGTTCGAACCCCGGCTGGTCAAGGGTTGAATATTTGGGTGACCATGTTTCCTGCTAAGGTTTCATCCATACGGTATCGGTAAAATGAGTACCAGCTTTGAAACAGATGCCAATTGCGCCTATATATTCTTCTGGTCTGATGAGGGTAAAGCTAGGTGACCACCTTTGAGCATACCCACATGGAAAGGGCGTTACAAAAATCCACCACTTTACTTTATCACACAGAAATACTTCCGTTAAAATGTAAAATACTCGGATACTACGCCACCACATTTTTCAAAGTTGCCAATGATAACTTGGTTGGGTTTGTACACCATTTTCTTTTAAAAGCTTTACCTTTCAATACGAATAAAACGGCTACATCCTTCAAAACTTTCTACTTTACTTGTACTTTGTGGAAAGCGAAATCGTGTCGTTTATTCTACTTTAGACTTTTATAAACAATTCTTTGAAAATACTCCCTAATTTTAAGTTGCTTTAAGTTGATTGCATCCGGGTTTTTTGGCTGCAGTGGTTATTACCATTAAGCGTTTTATTTTGTTTGTAATTTCACCATCTGTTTCAAAAACTGTACCGGTGTCTTGTATGCCTTGTTCAAATGATGTATTTCAAACTCACACCCCCGTTTCTTGTCGTGCTTCGATTGTAGATAATTGCTGAAAAGTTCACCACTTGCATTTTTGCTACTAGTAATAATTGGAAATTATGGAAGTGCGTCCGATAGGGTAGGAGATTAGAAATGATGCGAAGGAGATTAGTTGGCGTTGGAGAAAGGGGGAGGGGGTCAAATTGTGACGGTTACGATATTGTTGTCCTATTCTTTGTATGAAAATTGAGGCTTGTGATTACAACACTTAAATTATGGTTCTTTTTCGAGGAGAATTGTACATGGTTATTGAAAGTTGAGAGTGTAGTTGTATGATACCTGTTTCCTTAGTTATATTGACATCATGCAGTTCGTTAAAAAGCATGTAAGCCAGGCTGGGTTAAACCAACAATGACTCAATTCAATTACTTTTTACAAGAAATGCTCGAATGTTTTGTTTTAGAATGCGAACATTTGATAAGTGCATGAAACGATGCAAATCTATTTTTTTCCTTGATGGTACACTTTCTAAATGTAGCAAGCTACATATGACGATACTATTTAATAAAGTAACAGAACAAAGTTTGATGCTGTTTTTTACACTGATGCGACATCAGATCAGCTTTTCAGTTCTACACGTCATTCTGCGTAACGCTTAAGAAAGCAACATAGCTTATATACAACATGAAACACTGAAAACATTCCATACTGATGAAGTAGAGTTTATAGTTACACAACTTGGATTTAGAGTGTTGTTTTGACAACAATAAATTTTGGTAAACCTATTAACGAATAAGTTGGGTTTACAAAACAGTCTTCAAACCACTTGATAAGTCTACCACGAAACTGCAACGTTTCTTTCTTGCAAAATACGTCATAACAAAACGTTCTGAAATCATGATAAATACCTCCACTTGTGTTTTCTAGTAGTGGTTGAAACTAAATTAATACAGCTTCACTTTCCTTCGAAATCGATGACGAAGACTATATACACATGCACAATAAATCGACTCGAAACGCGAAGTCTTACGCGAAATGCAACGTTTCTTTCCTGCAAAATACGTCATAACACAGCTTTCCAATGTTGTGATAAAGATCTCCGCTTGTGTTTTTTTGTACGGGCTTAAACTAAATTAATACAGCTTCACTTTCCTTCGAAATTTGCGACGAAAACCTGAGCACATGCACAATAATAACTCAACCTGCAAAGTCAAAGCGCACGTTTTTTACCATGCCACTCGCGGTCGCGCATGAAGTCGAGGCTTTAACCAGCCAGTCCGCCGTACGTACATACCTCGAAAACTGCTCCCCGATAGAATCTGGCTTGAGCCCGCGAGCAATGGCAAGATTAGTATGCGTTCTCCATCGTCGAACGCAATTATTTTATGCAGACTTAGTACGCTTTCCATGGGTATATAGTGATTAAAAAAATTCCTTAAAATAAAATAAACAGCTGAATTTAAACAAAATAATAGATGATGCACTAGTTAAGCTTTAGAAGATATTTTCCGTGTGGTAAGAATCAGGATTGTTGGGAGAACATGAGAAAAGGTGGATCGCGAGCTGGCTGCATGAAAGCGAGTGATTCAAAATATTTCCCAACAATCCAAGTTTTTCTAAGAGTAAGGAAACAAAGAAAAACATCTTCTAAAGCTTTTATAAAATAATAACAACTGATGACGTCATTCAGAATTTTTATCCAGATTTAGAAAATGGTCCTCGGCCAATCAGAGCACGCGTTTTACTAAATTTATTTTATAAACAGCGTCTGTCACTATACTGTGTACACTATAGAATAAACTAGACGCCGTTTAGGCGAGAACTCGGGCTTCCTATGGGTTCAACTAGGCATTTAAACTGGGGGTACAGTACTTTCTGTTGGAGTGAAAGGAATAATTGATGAATACAAATTAACAATGACATTTAACTTGTTGAAGCTACTGAGTATTGGCTCGAGGTTGTGCAATTATTGCGAGAATTTTATAACATTATTTAGATCTATAATCTATGTTACGGTCGATCGCGAATAAGCCGGCATTTAGTCTTAGAACTCCGCTACGTTTTTTACTATTTATTTTTTCTCTGATGATGCCGCAGATCGGCGAATGAGCTCGAAATATTCTTGTAAGAACTTTTAGTCATTTCTAATTTTTTACTGAAAATCTAGACCCAAATTGAATGCTAAGACTGGTTCATACTTGTTAGACAAGCACAAGCATAAACGCAAGCACAAGCACAGGAAAACCCAAGTGTGAACATTCACGAAATAAGCACAAGAACAAGCACAAAAAAAAGGAACATTTTTCTTTCTCTTGTGCTTATGCTTATGCTTATGGCGTTTGTTTCGCCTGTGTGAAAATCCGAGAAACAAGCATAAGCATAGTCATGTCGTCACCAGTCACATGCGTATTTTTTTATTTTCTTGTGCTTGTTTCACGTGTGTGAACATCGGTTCCTTACGCTTGTGCGTGTGCTTGTGCTTATCTCACAAGTGTGAACCAGGCTTAACTTTTTCGAATACTGTAGAGCAATAATAACAGGATTCGAATTAGCACATCGCAATTCGTAAAGTTTTTGCGAACCGATTTTTGGAGCTTGCAAATGGAATCATAATTTTGCGAATTTAAGTTTTCTGTTATCATGTATTTGTTTCAATTTTTGTGTAAACGAAAACGTACATCCGAAATATATATATACAAAATTCGTGACAAGTTGTATGCGCGCACTTTAATGGTTTTCCTTGACCTTTGGATCATGAAAGTTGTAAACAACTCCATATAAGGAATGGCCACCGCTGACATGATCTCTCCACAGAGATTTTTTTTTCTATAGATTGCTCTATCATCTTGGAAAAGACGACTAAATGACGATTTTCAAACAGTTTTTTCTAAGTTTATGTAAATTTAACTGTACACCGCGATGCAAACACAATGTTGACACTCATTTCGAGAGATGTGTCAAGCAAACATGAAAACGCCTTGATTTATCTGCTGGCTCGCGCTCACGTTGTCTCGACTCAAGACACCTATACGACTACACGATTGTACTTTATATAAAGAACAAACTTATCACGCCAAGATCTGAATCCTGTCATATTTATTTTCAGGGAAGTAACGCGTTCCTCGTTTCTAATACAGTACACAAGAATACAAAATGAGGCAATACGGTGGATATAAAAACGGCACTAAAATTCATTAAAACAAAAGCAGTTACATAAATGTGGTAGATACTTGTTCTTTCGGTTTGACTTGGCGCCCAGTAACTTGTTGTTCTTGATTCTGACGGTATACCAAGTTTCTTGTATTCATCTGTATCAAAGCTTTCCGCGTAAATGTTCTTAGTCAAGTTGGTTGTAAGGTTAGTTTTGTCAACTCTATTTCTTCTCTAATCAATACTCCGATCACTTTCTGCCTTCTCAAACATTTCAGTGATTGACGAATTTTGAAATCTATAAAATGGCGACTTGAATGCGCTGATTGCATCGGAAGCAGAAAACTCGAGATTGCGCAGAAGCGCCGGAACTGACTTTTTGGAAGTTCTGAGTTTTGTGGATGAACTGTATTTTAATACTCGGGCTCTTCAACAGGAAGCCCGAGTAATGAGCAGAATGTGTTGTCAGCTTTGAGGCGCCCTGTGCAGGGCTTTTTAACCTGATTAAACATGATGTGAGGGTTCGAGAATTCTTATTCTTTTCTAGAAACTCAAGATTTTTCAAAATTTATTCTTGGTTCTTAAGGAGAAAATTTAATGTAAACTATAAAACCAGAAATTTTTTTTTGTTTAGAAAAGTCCCTACGGGCATGATTTCCACAGAAAATTATGAATTAACAACTCCCAGCAGATACAATTATTGCATGTTGAATCTTACTAGACGATGTCAGCACTTGCCTAATATCGATTACGTTAGTAATAATTATTGTGCTTTAACAAATATCAGATAAAACTTTAAATATCTCGAGTACAAAATAGTTTAAACATACAAAAACAATGTTAAAGAAATCATATCTAGCCGCAAGTGGCGAGGTAAATATCTTTCACTTGTCACCGGCACTGAAGGAGATATTTTTTTAGTATTAACCAAACTGGCCTAGTTTTTGTTCCTTTCTCGTTTATTTTCTTAATTTTATCTTCTTAAATGCAGGTAAAACGAAAAGCCATATTTTCCTTTCACGGATGAGTGACCAACAGTGAATATAGCAGGATAATCATTTATTAGTGAACCAATCAGAACGCGCGAAAACTGCTATTCACATGTTTGGTTAATAATAAATTTATATATTTGTTTTTGCAAATTATCTTGAACTTTAAACTTGCCCTTCGATTTCATGGATCCTTCAATTAAACAAGATTTATTCAGGAGCAAGATGCCTGGAGTGTTCACGCAATTATGCATTTAGTTAGAACTCTGGTCAAATTTGGCACGTATAACTGCGTTGTTTTTCTTATGGAAATCTTAAATGCTGCATGATTGAAGTGATGAAAACGTTTCATTCATTTTTGGCTAGTTTAGTCTTTCATTCAAAGATTTTTTGAAGAGCTATATTAATTAAGATCATGCAGAGCTATACTAATTAAAGTCATGAAGTGACGAGGAACTGCTATTATGCAAATGGGGAACTTGAAACACAAGCAAACCTCATAAAAAATTTTATTATACTTGCCGTCGCTCGAATTCAATATCTTCAAGATCATCGTTAATAATTGAAAATCTTTGCCTTCGAGAGTTTTATAATGCTGACGTTTGGAGCGTTAGTTCTTCCGTCGTCAGAGCAAAAATGCGGGGGTTTTAAAATTTCCGCCTTTTTAAGTTTCAATAATTTTCTATGACGAAGGAGTCAGGCTCAAACCAGCATCCTAAAACTCCCGAGTATAAAGTAAAATATTCACAAAATCCAGCCAGAAAAGGTGTTATTTAAAATTCAGAGTACATTGTTTCGTTCTAAAACCTAGTTTCTCCGTACTGGAATTTGTGAATATTTTAGTTCAATTCGAGACTAAGGCAGTTCTTATGCGCCGACAGTCTATTGTAGTCAGCCGTACCTCAAATGTGAAAAAGGTCTACCCGTTGACAAAGGTTTTCAACTATAAATCTTTTGGTCAATTTAGAGATAACTAAGGAAACTTGAGTCGATTGTAAAACACAAACTTTCAGGCTGCAGCTAAAACTACGGCAGTCTCGTGTTTACAAAGTAACAGAAACTTTTGGCAAGAAACGGAATTTTTCTAAATCTATGGAAATCAAGTGTCCAAGACGGTGAAAATTACAATGTCTTGGCCTAGACTGCCGTTAAAACTTGGTACTCAACCATGGGTACTTATACGAACACAACTTTTGGGAAATGCCCTTCTAGAAATCAAGTGTCCAAGACGGTAAAAATTACAATGCCTTGGCCTAGGCTGCCGTTAAAACTTGGTACCCAACCATGGGTACTTATACGAACACAACTTTTGGGAAATGCCCTTCTAGAAATCAAGTGTCCAAGACGGGGAAAATTACAATGCCTTGGCCTAGGCTGCCGTTAAAACCTGGTACTCAGACATGGGTACTTATACGAACACAACTTTTGGGAAATACCCTTCTAGAAATCAAGTGTCCAAGACAGTGTCCATTTACAATGTCTTGGCCTAGGTTGCCGTTAAAACGTGGTACTCTGGCATGGATTCTAATATGAACACGACTTTTAGGAATTGCCCTAAAAAAAAGAAGTTGAGTGTCCAAGACGATAGCGACGAAAACGAAGATTAAGAGTTCTGACGTCATTGTGCAACAGGTTGAGACGGAAAGAAGGGAAGATTTCCTTTTTCCTCCGTCTTAATTTTTGCTTCTGTCGCCTCCGCCGAGCAAAGCGTAGTTGGCGTGCTTTTTTTTTATTTGAAAAATACGTAACAAAACCCTATATTGGGGGAATATTCGTGCCAAACAATTTTAATCACCTTAGGTAAAATTGAAAAAATACATATAAATTAAAGGGAAAATTGTTGATTACAACTAAAGGTCAATTTTGGTAACCATCACAGCCAAATTTTTTAAAAGTAAATTAACTTGTAATAGTTTACTAAAAGGTATAAATTAAAAACTAATATAATCATAATTGATCTGGCATCAACTTTCTATGACTTAAAAATCAAATTGTAGAATTTCAAATGAAAAAAACCACCCTTGTTCAACTCCACGGCTTGGCCAGGGCCTACACGCATGCGCAAAACTGGCTTCACCCGAGCAACTACAATGCAAGTAAACAGGAGCAACCG
>JAOBRD020961409.1:0-12135 GCA_027575215.2 Hydrozoanthus sils
AAAATAAGTAAACGAAACTGTGT
The DNA here is from genome assembly GCA_027575215.2 of Hydrozoanthus sils. Lineage (NCBI taxonomy): Eukaryota > Metazoa > Cnidaria > Anthozoa > Zoantharia > Hydrozoanthidae > Hydrozoanthus > Hydrozoanthus sils. The sequence goes on from JAOBRD020961409.1 coordinate 24, forward strand.
TTGAAGAGTAATTCTAGCTGTCCATTACACACTGTAAATATATTGTGATGTACCTGTTGCTGGTCCCGTAGTACGGTCGTACCTGTTATTAGCAAAATAAGAATGAGGTGGGACCTCGCCTCAACGAGCTTCCCAACAAACCGGTCTCATATAAACAGGCCCTTAATTCAGTCAATTTGTGGCGAGAATCCTCACGTGTTATCCAAACTATTTGCTAAATCTTTCAATTTCGTTTTAAATTTTTACCAAATTTACTCGGATAACCTAACTTTATTTTTCAAACTAATAATTGATGCTTAAATTGAATTTTTGAAGTTCTTTCAGATTGCTTTCACGTTTATTTACGTGTTGTAAATACTGGTTCAGTACAGACTTAAGTTTAGGCCTCAATGCCATTTTACTGGCTGTCTCCAATACATAGTCAGCACGCATGTGCGGTATTGCTAATTTCTTATTACTATAGCCAGATCCCACAAGCGCAACCCTTAAAATCTTTTACATTAAGGTAATCTTCCTTTTGTTAATCGGATTCTGATAACACAAACGTTGACTATAATTTATCTGCTTTTCTAAAGAGTTCAAATGTTCTGTCGTGTGCATGATATAAATTATTCTGCATCTTGAAATAAATTCTTCTAGTATCTACAGCTTGCCATTTAAAACAAAGTCTGCATGTACTTCACCAGATCAAATCTCTTGTTTCTTTTTCATATATACTTGGTATTGTACCTAAAGGGGGAAGTATTAACAAAATAAGTTAGTTTGGAAATCTCAAGCTCTGAGCATGGGTTTGACAGTAGGGAGGGTAGGGGGAAGGAGGGGTGTGGTCAGAGGGGTTCAAATTAACAGAACTGATAGATCTGTACTACAAAACTCTGAAAACACTATTTGCAAATGCCAACTATGATTCTTTCTTCCTCTTATTATTGATTAAGCTACTGAAATAATTAAATTGTTTCTTTGACTTTGTAAGTTAATCCATTTAAAAACTTCTTTAAGAGGCTTAAATTTCAACATTCGAACTAAACGATTTTTTCATCTTCCTTAAGCTGAGTGTGTGATTGAAGGGAAGGGAACATATCCGATCACCCTTTGTAAGAGGGTGTGCAGACTGGCAGTTGAAAGAATATTTTTTAAATTTTAACCAGAGAACGATTTCCGCTGTCTTAGTTGTCTGGTCAATCTTTAATTTCTTCTTCTAAAACTTTCAGGTTTTTACATCAAAAGGGTGAGTTTATAAACAGCCTATACCTAATTATAGGAAATTAACAATGCACGTTGACAAGGCTACGAAAATCAACGTTTCCCTCAATTAATGCAATTTTTACAAAAATTAGGTTAACATGCATTAAATTAACGCAAATTTTTACGACAACATCTTACTTTATTTACTTCGATTTCTGCAAACTCCCGATTTACATTTCTGCACTTACAAATCTCAACATATACATGTGATTGTATAATGTCCCACGGAGAAAAGGAAGCGTTTACAGTTGTTAGCTTTTAGGATTGCTCAAATAGATCAAGTGGGAAAACTCTCCCTTGTATTCTGATAGCCTATAGATGCTCAGACGAAGGGCTAACGCTCGAAACGTCAGCTTTCCCCATCATCTCACGGCGACGATAATTTATATACCATATAATACTTCAAGTTTATACTACTCGCCGACGCATTCAATAGTTTTTTTAAAAACTATATACCTAAGCCTATAGAGGAGTCGTAAGATTTTGAATTTTCTACAATGAAAATGTGTTTTAAATTGACAATGTTGTTAAATAACGTGCATAAAATTTACATCAAGATTTATTAAGATACTTTTAATTAACGCAAATTTTCCAAAATCGAGTTAATAAAGTGCATTGTTAATTTCCAATAATAAGGTATGCCTGTTTAACTAATTTGATGGTCAACTTTGATATTTTCTTAAAAAATTCATAGAAACTCAAAGAAAGTTGAAGTTGAGAGTTGAGAATAATATTTTGCACAAAAAAATCCAAAATTTTAATTGTTATCTACTCAAATGATCACTATGGGCCATCATTCCAACAAAGTCTGTTTATTCGACCTGAATAAACAAAAACACTTCCAATTCTTTGAAAAGTCCAACTTTATTTAAACACCAACATGCAAATTCCTTGGAATTTGAGAAATTTGATGTTACAGTAGTGGTCCCTAACCTACCAAAACCATTTTTACAGCATTTACAAGTTCCTGAATGATGTACACAGAATATAGTAAAAAACATTGACAGCCAATAGTCTTCTTTACAAGCATTTAGAAGATATTATGTACACTTTAAAGTTTCTCAGTCTGAAGAAATTATCATTGACAAACTTAACGCTCACTTGGAAAAAATTAAGACTGCAACCATAAATTATTACTTCTATTACTTCTACTTAGGCTGCCACAAGTTAAGGGCAGCCAAAACGTTATTTTAACACTTTAACTTTCAGTTACGTGAAAACTTTCAAAGCATATTTTATACTTCTAAATTAGTTAGATTTTTTTTTCACCGAGCTGCTTACATTTTATAATCTCACAATATAAACTTTAATTAATTGTTTGTTTGATATCATAAGGTCCTGTTTTAATTTAAAGCTTAAACAATTTCAGTTTGATATAATTAAAACTAGTTCTATTGCAAATTAATTAAAGCTTGCATATTAAATATTATTTCAATGAACCAAATTAACTTTATAGCTTTTCATTTTGATGTTTAGTTGACTTTATTTTTCTTTCCTTTATAAGAATATTTTTAGTTTTGATTGAAAAATGTGCAATCTGAGTGTGCAAAAAATCTTTAAAGTTTTGTTTTATAGCTAAAAAATTTCACATAATGTAACACTACAACAATTGAAACCGTAGTAAATCTTTAAGCTGGACTATCTTATTAGATGTCGGCAAAATTACATTAATTCCATAAGTTAATACTAATCATAAAACTGCAGAACTAGTCAAAGCCTTGAACTCCATAACCACAACAAGTTTATACTACGATCAGTCCCTTATTTCACCTTTTTACTGAAGTTTGACGGTAAATCAAGGTGGCGGGCAAGTAAAAGTACAGTATATGTGCGAGAACTGAGGCTTATACACAAAAAGTATCAAGCAAGGGGAAGGGGGGTGGGAAAGAGTAAGATATTTTTATCTCTCTCCCCCTATTGATTGATATTTTTGTCTTAGCCACATATCTCACACATAATTTATACATGTCTGTCCATCTTGATTTACCAATTGACCTAAAGAGTACTGTATTTTGCCATGTATGAATCGACACCGTGTATAAGTCAACACCCCATTTTGCAGCAAAAAAGCAAACTTTTAGAGTTCCGTATATAAGTCGACCTCAATATTTTTCAAGATAAAATTTCCATAAAAACTAAGTTTGTAAAAAAAAATTAAGAAAGAAATACAAAAAAAATAACACACAAATTGTACAGTGAGTAAAGTAATTATTATTCATTTCATTTTTTACGATAATCAATTGTTTGTACACAGTATATACTATAAAGATCACAGAATTCTTTCTTGCTTCAAGTACTTATCATGTAAATGCTGGTTTTAAACATTTTTATAGAGTTTTAAGGGGTGTTAAAAAAATTTCATGTTTTGATCCGTGTATACACTGCATGCAATTTTTAGATGTGAATTTTTGGTGTTAAAAGGCCAACTTATACACCGTAAAATAAGGTAAAGATAGGAACTGTTTGTAGTCTACAACAAGTTTTGCTTAGTTGATAAAAAGCAATTGCCATAACTACAGCGTTACTTTGGACTGTTCAGAGTGAAAACAAAAAAATGTACAGTTAGTGTTCTTTAGAATAGATTTGCTCAATACTGAAGCAAATTTCTAAGATATAATAATAATTTTTTCAGATATACATACAATTATTTACAAATAATTATCTGAAAAAAATTTGCTACACCTTATACAAGGACACACAATCTGTGAAGAATGCTGTTTGTTGAATGTGTTGGCACCTTACCTATGCTACTCTGAACCATGATAATTGAATTCTCTTGGAACAATCTTTTTTCATATGCCACTAGAGCTTCCCAAAACCCTACATTTGGTCGAATTAAAGGCCTCTTTGACTTGACCAGTGCATGAGCATCAACCAGCCGCAATCTCTTGTGCTTCATTAAGTATGCAATTACTAAAGTAGCTGACCTGAGAAAAAAGAAATGCTTAATGATGACACAACTTAACCAATTTGTCATTTTTGAACAATTTGGTTATTAGTTTAAGTTATTACTATTGCAAAAAACTAAGCCATCTCTGGAGCGTTTGGGCGTTATTTTTAAAGGTCTTTTGTTTCTGTAGTGCTAAATAGGTGGCAGTATTTTTTAGTTAAAAAATCCTCAGCAAAACCTGGTACTAGTTTATATGGTAAATGAATAAACTGGAACAAGTTGGGTGAAGGCATTTGGTCTAACTTCAATTAAGAGTAAATAATGCTAGCTGCTTGGTCTCTAAACTTTATTGGAAGCTTTAAACATAATGTTATAAACACAAAAGTACTTTAAAACTAGTACAAAATTAAAATTACAGAACAAGATTAAAAAGTTTGTAGTTTTTAAGATTATGGCTAGCTCGAGGGCAAACAAAACAAAACAAAATTTTATCAACCCTTACAGAGAGCTAGCAGTCCATCCCTATTGAGAATCAATGATAAACTATCAAAAATCAGCCGTTCAGAATGTTGAGAAATTGGTAAGACTCGAGTCAATGATAAACTATCAAAAATCAGCCGTTCAGAATGTTGAGAAATTGGTAAGACTCGAGTTAATGATAAACTATCAAAAATCAGCCGTTCAGAATGTTGAGAAATTGGTAAGACTCGAGTCAATGATAAACTATCAAAAATCAGCCGTTCAGAATGTTGAGAAATTGGTAAGACTCGAGTCAATGATAAACTATCAAAAATCAGCCGTTCAGAATGTTGAGAAATTGGTAAGACTCGAGTATGTACTATATATACTGTATTGTCATATACACCCAGACTTTCACTCAACAAAACAAACACTGTTACTGGTTGATTCTTGGTCACGTGCTCCTGATCAATTTCAATTCATTGTATCCCGACCAGGATACAATTTTGCAGTTGTAACCAGCTGCCCACTTGTTTTTTTGTTTTCAGTGCTATGATTATTTCAGGAAAGCCTAAATATATCACAAAGCACTTAACTCAGGAAACATCAGCACTCGTGGGAAAACAAAACTAACTGTTTTAATTCCCTAGGAATGATACATTACGTGTATTATGTATCTGTTCAAAAATCTGTTTAAATTGGTTCAACTTCTACAACATGGATATTGCCTTGGTTATCTACCTCTGTGAATTAATCCTCTGCAAAACCTGGTACTAGTTTATATATTAGCAAATGAATAAACTGGAACAAGTTGGGTGAAGGCATTTGGTCTAACTACAATTATGAGTAAATCATGCTAGCTGCTAGGTCTCTATATGCAGAAGAGCTAATTATCCCTCTTACATCATAGTGTGTTGAAATCATGTCAAAAAATTTATATCCAACAACTATGGATAAGGACTTTTTTTGTCGTTTATAAAAAGTTTTTCGATCATTCTGATCATCATCTGGCAGCCTGTAAAATATGTAAAGCCCAGTTTGCAAACTTTTAAATAATCAGCAGCAGAAGAAAGACAAATAAGAGTTAGGTAATTCCTTTGGGATACAGTGATAAGTGAAATGCAGAAACTTGTTTAATTAAGAAAGGTTGGTGACAGCCAATTGGCAACCATCCTTAAACAAATTACATCTGCAGGTAATCCAGGGGGCCAACTCAACTATTTTCATGATGAGGAAGGGGAGGGGGCCTAGTGCTCGAGCGAAGTTCAAAATTTATACCCAAAAAAATCCCTGCCTCAGAACCCAACCACACCAAAAAAATCCCTATTTTTTGGCATGCTCTAAAAAAATCCCTAAATCATTTAAGTCAAAATTACTTTCGGTAAGCACTACTCCAGATTATGAAGCGCAAAAAAATCCCAGCCAAATTTGGCAACTCAAAGCAATCCCTGCGTAATTCACAGACCCAAAAAAAATCCCTTCAAGCCAAAGTTTCAGACCCAAAAAAATCCCATGCCCCCCCTGGCATAAAAATAGTTGATTTGTGCTCCTGGGTCTGGCACCCTCACCACTGAGCCATGCTGCCTCCTGAGAAGAAATTTGTACTTGAATTTTTGCTTAATTAACCTAGGGTTAGATTAACCAGCCTTTGAACAACCCAGCCCAGGAGCATTATTGTTTTTATTTCTGTACTAAAATGACATTTATTAGACTGCATACCTACTGACACCAGCAATGCAATGTACAAAGATTTTCTGATTTTCCCTTCTTAACTTCTCTGAAATTTAAGGCAAAAACTACATATTGAATAATTTCTGTGATTACATATAAACTATTTTAAATGGAGTAGTTAACGTTTAACTTTAAGTTTGCAAGTAGTTAGTTATAGTAAAAACTACTTCTTATTCAAATTTCACTTTACTACTTCATGTAGGATACTGCTGGTATGCATCATAGAATGGCTGCAATTATCTGACCAATCAGCTCAGGATCTACCTAAACCTTCTTATAAAAGTTGTAAGCTAATTAATTTTTTTGATCAATTCAAAATTGCTTAAGTTTCGAACCATCATTGATGGAAACTTTTAGTGTGCTGAAATTTTTTGCATTTGCCCAGCTTTGCCCCAATCAACAGCTATAATTAATGTTCAATCAAATTTGCTCTAATCAACATCTGACCAATCAGCTCAGGATTTACCTAAACCTTCTTATAAAAGTTCTAAGCCTTCTTATAAAAGTTCTAAGCTAATTAATTTTTTTGATCAATTCAAAATTGCTTAAGTTTTGAACCATCATTGTTGGAAACTTTTAGTATACTGAAATTTTTAGCATCATTTTGCCCAGAGCTTTGCTCCAATCAACAGCTATAATGTTCCAAACATTTGCTCCATACAAACATCCAACAGCAATGGAGGCATAAAACTAGTGTTTTTATAGGTTGATTGAAAATTAGTTACATCTATACTTATATACTGACCAACATACTAATAGTCCTTATAAAAACTAATTTAAATAGAGTAAAAAAGTGATTAGTTTGCCTAGATATTTTTAACAAGAGTAATAAAAATAGTTAAAACAACAACAATAATAATAATAATAATAATAACGACAATAATTGTTGCGAGCACAGGAAGCAGTGACACCATGTTAAAGAGAGGGCCTAGGCTTTAACATGGCAAGTTGAGTTTTGTAACCTTTTGACTGGCTAGTTAAGGATGATTTTTACATCACAAAACTGATCATAATAATATAAACGTGGAGTTGTGATAAACATGATCAGTAGTAGCAATGTCCTGTTATATGCTCATTCAGAGTGAGCAACAACTTGATTTTACTTTGCAATTGCTAGTAACAATAATCATTCAGTTGACAGTTTCAGACAAAAAAATGGGAGGTTGCCCTCTTGTAGCAACATGGATAAATATGATCACTGCCTGATATAAAATTGAAGGGTCTAGTGCAAAAATGAGTTGATAGAGTTGGCATTTCTCCCTACATTATCCCTGTTGTCTCTTCATAACCATAGGGAGAATTAAGCATCTCATATAAGCCACTTACGTAGTTTTTGCACTATAGACTCTTTTCAATTACATATATACAACACCTATTAACTGCTGCCTCTCATACAGCTATTTATCACCATGGCTATATAATCAGAAAGACTTGAAACTGTCCAGGATTTTGACTCAACTTACACCACCTTGATGACTGTAAATTGGATGACTGGTGAGAATGACCTCCCCCCCCCCCCCAATGCAGGATTAAAAGGGTAGGGATGTCCCCAAAATACCCTAGAAAAGAATACTTGGGCATAAAAATTTTCTACCTCAAAAAATACCTCTCAAGTTAAAAATTACCCTAAAAAATTAAACACAAACATTTTTCCCTAGATAGCTAGCAAGTCGGTGCTAAGTCCCCCTTTGCTGTGCTGAATGTGATATGCAGTAAAAAAAGGTGCATGCACTTAATAGGACGTTCACCTAAGGACTTCATCTAAACTTCTTGTTCAGTATGCATGTTTGCTAAAACAAGAGGCTGATACAAGTGTATGATACCTTTGCATTTTTCAACCCTTGAAAAATACCAAGCTCGAAGTTTAACACAGGATTTCCTTTAACAACCCCTAAAAATTAACAGACTGATAATTTTAGCCCCTAAAAATACTATGGTCACTGCAAGATACAGAGTGCTTAGCTTCCCCAAGAATGCATATAATTAAAGATGTTCATATTGGTGTTGAGAAATTTGATGTTATATAGTTTACAACTTAATTTCAAAAAGCTTTAATAGAACTACTAGTAAAAAACAATTTAATGGAAATGGTTCAATTCCAACTTCAGAAAAGATTTTTATCAAAGCTATTAAATTAAAGCTAGCTAATTGTCTGGAACATTACAACTTGATGTCTATGCTAAACAAGCTTTATACATGGATACATTAACGTAGATACATTAACGTGGATACTTCTTTTGCACACCCTAACTACTGGAAAGCAATGCAATCTACAGGCAAAGTTGTGGATTTGTGGTTTGACATCATCATTGAGGTACAAGAGCCAACAGTAGAATTTCTTACCAATTTTATCTGCTATTAGGTCGAAATGAATTCCAATGTTGCAATCCGGATGGTCTTCAAGTCTTACTCTTGTGCATCCAATGCCCTCGTAATTCTGATCGGGTGCATCAGCTGTTGCTGTTAAAGCGAATCGTTTGTCATTAAATGAAATCGTTTCTAAAGATAACTTTAGAAAACGATCTTCTCCATGCAATAATTGCTTCAGGACAACAAATTTTAAAAACGTCTTTTACACTTTCACGAAAACATCTCTATTTCTAGACAAATCCGTACAAGAAACTGACTATAATTGTTTCCAACAAAAGAAACCGCAACAAAATTAGAAATTACAACGTGTACAGTGCTTCTAAATTGCTGAATTCTAATATACATAATTAAGTTTCTGCTGTTACAAAATAAACTAGTAATTTCTTTCCCGAACTCGGAGTTAGTTGCACTGCATGACTCTATCAATTTCATCAAAACAACAGCAAAAACGCTGAAACACTAACCGTTTATTACATGTGTAATTCCGGACCCCCTCAATAAAGTTTCATTTCCTGCAGCTGTTAGGTTTCCGAGGAAAAGATATTCTGTAATTTGTGCTGGCGAACTCAGAGGACTGTAGATGGTCGCGTTCGTATGGCTGGCACCTAGAACTTTGCATGCCTTTTGCATCATGTTATCTTTGCATTAACACAAATTAGTAAAAGTAATAAAAATTTATAGATCTAAAACATTTTTAAAAATTTGTTTACTTTTTAAAAACATTTCCGAAGCGGTGCCATTTTTAGTGTCACGTGATCTGTCTGGACCAGACGGACCACGAAGCGTTTGCGTCGATTGCGGGCTCAGTCTTCATCCGTTAGCAGACTGTTTTGTTGGTTGATTTTGTTGTTTTGGTTGATCGACCATTTGAACCAACACTGACCCTGGTTGAAAAGAAAATTATTCGGAAATTTCACCCTTACTTGAGTTGAAAGTAGGTCCCGCATTGCCTATACCGACGTGAGTTTCTTTTAAAAACCGTTGCGCAGAAATACAACAACAACAACAACAACAACAACAACAATACTTTTATTGCATTTCTTAGTATAACATTTCTAGTATATACATTCATATATATTTATTATTTTCATAGTTTCACTAAGTTTTTCTTTTATATTAATACTTGAGTAGAGCTGTTTATTTTTAAGTATATTTTAGTTGTACACTTGTACATTTTCTAGAGACGAAAATTGCGTTTTGTTTCGAAGTCAGGCCTGAATTAGCAAATTTCACAAAAATCTTTTAATTTCTGCCGCTTTGAATAATCGCTTAGTGGTTGCAGAAACGTGCTTTTTTTATTAAAATGACATGGAGAGAATTTGATAGTATTTTTGTTGATTTGACATTTTCAATTAGCTAGTGGGGTTTTTGAGAGTTCTACTAAGAATTCAACGTAGCTAAAAGTAAAACTCAATGCTACATTAATCAAAGTTGTAATGCCCCCAGCTGTTATGATGATGACAATAATGATGAGTGGGACTCTCACACATAAATAGCTGCACGCATAACCACAGCGTCCATAGTTGAAAGCCGAAAGTACTTGAAGTCTCTAGAATGTATTTTTTAAGTTCTTACCTCTCAACAGAAACAATTTGCTTTTCCATATAAACGCATTGTTACACTTTTAATAGTCTTCTTTAGCGGAGTAAATAAAATGATTAGGTTTTCTGAACCGTTTTTGTGCTAACAGAGCATTAGGGAAGAAGTAGAACCAATGGTATTTTTAAGGAATCCAATTTTGTCGGGGGAGGTGGTGGGTGGCGGCACAGACCCCCTACCCTACCCCAACCACTTTTTCAGAGCTCAATTTCTCAAAACCCGATTTAGGGGTCTTGGATTTTATTGCATTATGGACTCCTCTCTCCACAAGGAAGGCGTTGGTGCAAGCACTTAATCAACATGTTATTTGCTCCTGAAATTCAGCCTTTTTGAAAAAAGGTGGTGGGTGGCGGCACATAATACCCCATCCCCCTAAATTGGGTTCCTAGGAAGTACCATTGTTTTGACCTTTTCCCTTAGTACTGTTCGTCTTTGGCCGCATGCCGACCACTTCGTCAATACGTCAACACAGAAAACTTGTAAGGGAAGCTTGCCAACAAGAAACATCAATTTTACGTTTGGGGTTTGGGAAGTTAGTGGAAGTGACATTTCTCTGTGACACGTCCTGGGAAAATTCGATATTTTTGTTTAAAAATTCTGGACGTCTTGGAAACGTCTTGGAAAGGGATATTTTGCCCAAACTCGTTATCACTGGGAGCCAAGAAATCGATGAGATCAGCTGATGAGCTTGCGGTCACTGCTGACAGCTGATGTTAACTTTTTTCTCCAGAACGTGTTCTATACTTTGTTGCTTGGTGCATTCGGTCGTAAGTTATACGATTACATTTTTTTAATTTGAAAACTCACAAAAGTTTGAGCGGAATCAAATCTTTATCGAAATATTTTTCGAATGATAAAACAGACTTTGGTGGAAACTTAATCGAAGTCATTTTGAATAAAGTCGTAGAATGTATTCTTTGTTAATTCTAAAGATTTTTACAATGTTTTCAGAGAGCAAAAATGTCGATAAAAATTTTTGACGTTTCCAAGGGATGGGGGGGGGGTCTCAAGAAAAACGTAAAATTGAAGTTTCTTGTGGGCACAATCGATATGCGAGGCTTCCCTAAAAAACAAATCTTCGAAAAGTGCTCGCCAGCTATCACTCATCCTTGGTGTCGTTAGCTCCGCGAACCCAAACACCAAACTAAGGCTTAGGTCGCTATTAAGTGAAGTAAACATGCTCAATTTCAACAAAAAATCGTAATAATAATATGGTCGCAGCAGCTACATGCACGCATCGCGGACGTATTTGTAGTAGTTACTACGTTCCTCACTTGACAGGTAGCGCTCCCGTGTATGGTGATGAACAACTGATTAATGCTTGTAACAATTAAGCGGTTGCATGTGGTTACTCCAAGTAAAGACAATCGTAGTAAATCGATACTTTAGAAAACCGTGCAAACACAGTTTATGGAACGTTTTGTTTGCTACTAGCTTCTATTATCAAATGGTAGTCTAGTTTTGTTTGTGCGTTCTATCAAATTTTTAAGTGTAACAAGCGGCTAATTCTTAGCAACTTGTATAAATACTTGCATTTATTTCCTGAAAAAGAGGGCAAGACATCAGAATAAAAGGGTTTAAAAATGTAAGCCCAAATGTATTATTTGACCGAAACTTTTATGGACTCATATTTAAAGTCCTTATCAAGCTTATTTTTTTAAGTTCTAGATTAAAACTGCTGTCACCTGTGAACTCAAAAATTGAATAACCAAAGAAAATTTCCACGTCCAAGTATGCTTTTTAATAAAAAAAAAAAAAGATTGGAATGTAAATTTTGACCGAGCAGGCCGGGGACTGGTAACCTGTGACGTAGCAGCA